>JAVDPK010000926.1:88979-144424 GCA_034780415.1 Cichlasoma orientale | reverse complement strand
TATATATCACAAAAAATGCAGGAAAATGTATTTTTTTTAAAAAAAACGGTCAGTGTTCGTACCTGGACAATCTGTCGGGGCTGCACGGAGAGAGTGGGGAAGTTTCCCCGGCCGTGGATGGGGATAGCCTCGCCCAGGATCGAGTCCAAGCGCTGCACCTGATCCCAAGACAGCACACAGAACCGCCGACTGTGATCCGACGCACCAGAACCAGACATGGCGATGTTAACTTTCAAGTCCCCCCCTCCCCCAGGAAAGAAATCAGCACAATGCTAATCAGCGCTTCCTCCCAATTCAGCTGTGCGTCTTCTCTCCTCGAGTGAGATATTCCTGTGTGAGCGGCGAGCAGATCCGGGTATTACTACTGAAGAAAAGAGTGGAGGGGGCGGAAAAGTTTAGTCTCAGATGTAGAGGTCTGAGTGGGAGCAGCAGTTTCCTCCTGTGTGTGCGTGCCTCTAAATTCGGTCAAGTCTGCAAAGAGTCGATTCATAAGAAAGGTCCAGAGGGTTTAAAGGGTCTTCATTAGCATGAGCCCTGTGATTGGCTGCTGTGTTTGGTCATTGATTATGGACGCCCTGCCCTGCCCGCAGGGAACACCCTTCGTGTGACGTACTTGACAGCTCCCTCTCTGCTCCATCTGCGGTGCGCCCTGCACACCATCAGGGTTTTCCTTCAAACCAACCAACCAAGTCCTCTTATCTACATAGCGTCAGCTCCGGTTCTTCTGGAAGTAGCATCTATTAGTAATTTACATCCGTGAGTGATGCCATAGATTATAATATTTGCAAATAATGTTTGCAGAGCATACATGATGTTTATCCTGCAGCACCCAACTTCAATATCATGCATTTAATGATCATGCTGACCTTAAGAGCAACCATAAGGACAGAACAAAGTCTGAGGCTTTCCCGAAAGCTTCAGCAGACTCAGCTTTGTGTCTTTGAAGACATTAAATCAGTTTCATACCCTTCTTGGCTTTCGGCCCTTTAAAACAAACTTGTGTCTAACTGTCAGCAGTTGTATATCTACTAACGCTGATAGGTTTAAAACACGATCTTTTTTTGTACTTTGTCTAAACAAAAACCTAGTAATTTACAAACAACAGAAGGAACACAAAATGAATATCAGTTATTTTCTGCTTCTCTGCTTTATTTATCATATTGAAAGCTCTTGTTTCCAGGTTCTAGTTTGGAAACTATGTGAAAAACTAATTACGCCCCATCATTCAGCAGCTTGTAGACCCACCTTAAGCAGCAATAACTTGAAGTAATCATTTTCTCCGTGACTTTATCAGTCTCTCACAACGTGAACGTTTTCAGTTCATTCGGGTTTGCAGGCGTTTGTTTGTGCGCAGCTCTCTTAAGATGCTTCATTTCAGTCAGGTTGAGGTCTAAACTTTGACTGGGCCATTATAGCATCTTGATTCCTTTCTTTTTCAGCCATTGGGTTGTAGATTTGCTGCTGTGGTTGAGATCATTGTCATGCTGTGTGACCCAGTTTGGGCCAAGCTTTAGCTGTCAGACAGATGGCTTCACGTTTGACTCTAGAATACTTTGGAATACAGACGATTTCACGGTTGACTCGATGACTGCAAGGTGCCCAGGTCCTATAGCTGCAAAACAAGTCCAAATCACCACCCGTCCACCACCATGCTAGTTGGTATGAAGCGTTTGTGCTGATATGCTGTGTTTGATTTTCACCAGATGCGGCACGTTACGTTATGGCCACTCCACTTTGGTCTCATCTGTCCAAAGGACATTGTTCCAGAAGTAGAGGTGCTTACACTTAATGATGATCAATAAATCAAGTTAATTTGTTTAGCAGCTCCCTTTTCATTCCCACGGAACCAGTAAAGGTGTACTTCTCATACAGTCATGAATCTTCCTCACCCATGCCTCTCTCAAGGCCAACAAAAATACACAAAATACAAAAAAAGAAAGAAAGAATTAGTTGATAAAACATTGTGTAAATCTATTATCTTTTTTGTTGAAATCCAAAGGCTGATTGTTAGCATTTAAACTCGGATAAAAGGCTGTAAGAACTGTAAATTCTTGCTTGCTCAGCACACATTACTAAATGCCCATTATCATTGTTAGTGAAAGTTTGAAATGGAAAGCAGATATGTGAGATGTTTATTTATCCACCCATTTAATTTGCTCATGGCTGCGCAGGTGTTTATGAAAAGACTCCGATAACCCCCGATGCCCTTTCAGATTTCCACTAGGCTTTTCATTGCCATCGCTTTCTGTTCCTTACTTGTGGTGCTGGTTGGGTTTTTATTTGATTTGGCACAGAGTCATTCCTCTGGTCTTAGCAGAACATTTGCCAGCTTTCATGCCTATTTATTTCCGTACTAGTCAGGACTGTCCACAAAACCCGTCCGCTTTTTACAGGAAGGGCCAGCGGCCACACTGTTGTTGTCTTTAACTGTACATCCTGTTTTGCATGCAGCCTATTGTGTGTTTAAATGCACTAAGTATCCCTTAATGAGGGAGCGCACGCAAACGTAGACATTACGCACAAAAGCAGACGTTACTCTCTCAGTGAAGGCCCTCAGATTGTCCTGGCATATAATTTGCCAGTGAACAATGCAGGCGATAAGTTCGATAATTTCCTCTTTTAAGATATATAATTATTTATAAATTCCCACGTCACGTCTGTCATGTTTGTGCACCTATAAAACTTTTACGAGACTAAAGTTCATTTCATGATTGACCTGTTTGTGTTTTTAGTAATGCGGTAATAAAAAACAGGACGGATGGAAACACACTGAGGCAGGCACGCACATCATAAGGTCTTCTCCAAACATGTGTATTTGATTTGATTCAAACAATATTCAGGTGTTGTAAGGCAAACGCACGGATGTGTGTGTCACAAAAGCTCCTCGAGGTCGAAGCGGTGGTCGCACTTGTTCATTCAAATCCCATTACTGTGGCAACAGCATCTGGGCAGAGGCGTCCCCAGCTGAGGGTCTTGCCGGGTACTGATGTGAGACATCTGCGTCATTC
Organism: Cichlasoma orientale; assembly: GCA_034780415.1. Lineage (NCBI taxonomy): Eukaryota > Metazoa > Chordata > Actinopteri > Cichliformes > Cichlidae > Cichlasoma > Cichlasoma orientale. Next base: position 141,416 of record JAVDPK010000926.1, on the reverse strand, counting down.
ATCTATAAATAACCCACCATGTGGCAGATGTACCTCCTGGGAGCAGAGCCACCATTCACCTGAATGTGAAACACTTGGCGGCGAGAGAACAATGAAGGCAGATAAATGTCAGTTCACTTGACATTCTCAGGTTCCCTCGCAGCCCCGTGTCAGAGGGGGAGCCTTCCTGGATGAGAAGGAAAGACTCTCATGCAATGGAACAAAAGCATAGTTTATACAAACCCGTCTGTATCTGAAGAGCAGCTTTCATTTCCGAGCTCACCTTTTGTTAATTCACGTCTGTGTTATTGTTATTGGACCCTCCATTTATACACAAGTTTGACATCCTGGTGGAACTGTGACAACTTAGACTGTGAGTCTTGTAGGAGTGGTGAGATAGCCAGTATTTAAACACACCTTAAACAAATGACACAGACAGGCGTATGTTCCACTTCTAACCACAATCAAACATTTCGTGGAAATCTGGCAGCCACGAGTAGGTAACATTAGAACCTGAATGAAATTCTGTGACGTTTCTGATTTAATTTCCTTGACTACTCCCATCCTCGGAGGCTGATAAAAGGCATCAGATAGCAACTGTTGCTGTCAAACACTTGAGCGAGAAGACGAACAGCGCAGCGGAGCGGGTTTCTCTCAAGTGAACGGGACGCGACTGGACGTCAAAGCGTGTCGTAAAAAGCGGTTGAACACTGATGTTGCCACAGTGATCAACTGTGTGAACACAGATAACAGTGCGCCTGTCACAGTGGATGAGTTGTGTCTGTCAGGGCTCCTACAATCTAAGTGAATTATTTCCCCCAAAGGACTTTTTTTTTTTTTTTTTTTATTTCACACTGAGCACATTGAGTCATGTTATACAAGCACACCAAATGTGTGCTATTATTAGACAGTGTGTCATGTGTAACTTTGGACAGTGGAGCTAAAAAAAGTGATGCAGCTGCTGCATGTGTGACATGACACTGCGAGTGTAATTTTAAATCAAAATCTACTCTGATTTTTCTTTCTTGTTTTTTTTTTTCTTTTTTTTTTTTTTTTGTTGCTGTTTTGTTCTGTTTTGTTTTTTAGGATCAGTCTGCCACTGTAGCAGATAACCTGCCTACACAACCTGGTTGAGTTGACCAGTCATCCCGGACACTGGGACCTACCTGAGATAGAGGGAATGCGTGATAAGAGTAAGTTTACTTTTCCAGATTGCTCCATATGAAAAAAATCTATGACACTGTGCAGCAAGGTTACGCAAGCAGCCGTGCTACTGACGTCAGGCTCCCTCTCTTGCCAGCTTGATTGATTACAGTAGGACTGAAGTGAACTGGAGTACTGCTGGAACAAATGAACACACCAAAACACACTAGGTATTCAATGAGCTTTATGCTGCAGATACACTCTCTGCTCTGTCCACACCTGCTCCTGTTAGATTTTTTTTTTTAAAAAGCTAAACTTTGAAAAAGCAAACACATCCTTTTACTCTTGATCTGATGTAAGCTTTGTTTCTATTGTTTGACTAAAATCAAACTGACTTATGCTGCCCCATTGCAACCAAACTTAAGATTGTGTTCCCATTGGTATAATAAAAGCCAGAACTACAAATGCGTGGGTAAAGTAAGGGAACCAATGGGTAGATTTACATTTAAATGTCCTTCCATCCATCTTCCACTTATGCAGGGCTGGGAAGAAGAAAACTCAGACCTCCCTCTCCCCAGCCACCTCCTCCAGCTTATTCAAGGGAACATCAAGGAGTTCCCAGGCCAGATGAGAGATATAATCTCTCCTGCATGTCTGGTTTCTGCCCCGGGGCCTCCTCCTGGTTGGACACGCCCGGAACACCTCACCAAAGGGGCACCCATGCCCATGCCCAAACCACCTCAACTGGCTCCTTTCACTGTGGAGGAGTAACGACTAAACTCTTCACCCTCTCTCTAAGCGAGAGGCTAGCCACCTTTCGGAGGAATCTCATTTCCACAGCTTGTATCTGCAATCTCGTTCGTTCACTTCCCAAAGCTTGTGACCATAGCTGAGGGTAAGGACATCGATTAACCGGTAAATCGACAGCTTTGCTTTTATGCTCAGCTATCCCTTTACCATAAAGGACTGGTGCACCGCCTGCATCACTGCAGCCACGGCCCCAATCCGCCCCAAAACTCCCGTTCCCCTCTCAAGTCACTTGTGAACAAGACCCCGAGAAACTTAAACGCCTCCACTTCGGGCAGCAACTTGTCCCTGACCCAGAGTGGGCACTCCACCCTTTTCTGGTTGAGAACCATGGCCTCAGACTTGAAGGTGCTAATTCTCATACCCGCCGCTTCACAATTGGCTGCCAATCACTCAAGGCCACCACCTGATGAAGCCAACAGGACCACATCATTCGCAAAAAGCAGAGATGAGATTCTGAAGCCACCAAGCCGGAAGCCTTCCACCACTTGGCTACACATAGAAATTCTGTCCGTAAAAATTATAAACAGAAACAAAAGGCAAAGGGCAGCCCTGGCACCTGAAGTCCAACACCCACTGGAAATGAGTCTGACATATTGCAGACAATGCGGCCCAAGCTCTTTCTGCAGTTGTATACTGAATGGGACTGAATGGCCTGTAACAATGGGCCAGGCACCCCGTACTCCCCGTATCTCAGGTCTGAGAGTAAGGCAATTTCAATCCTCTGTATGTCCTGCATGGTATGGTACTGACAATAAAGGAACTTTGACTTTGATGGTTTCTGAGGGTTTTTGCAAAGGGCAGAACTGTCCTTTATGCCAGTTTCAATGTGCGCCAAACAGGTCCTGCATGGGCACAGCCCAGGCAGTAACTTGGTAGAGAGGTTATTGCATAGTTGAAGTACTCTGAAGCTCAGCCAAATATATTCTTGGGCTATGTGTTATGTAAGGCTTGTCTCGCTTTACTCTCTGATAAAGTGAGATAGGCCTGATTAAATGGTTGGGAAGTTGTGTGGGAGGTTCAGGCCCTTACAGAAAGAAAAAAGGAAATCTAAATCACATGCAGGTCAGCAACAGATAAGAAACTCATTATAATGGAGATCTTTCCAGCCGGTCAACTTCCTTGTTTATTTTATGTAATAAAGTCTCAGCAGAGCACATGGATCGCTTTGTATGTATTCCTACTTATAAACAAGCCTGAGTCGAAATGCAGGAATGTATGAGCCTGGCAGCTTCACCACCTCTGCCTCCTGGACGTGTAACTCAAATAGCTTCACTGAGACTTAAATCGCCGTGACCCTACACCGACCTCAACACACAGACTGGATCCCTAAATGTTACAAATGTCCTTATCAAATACAAAAAAACATAACTTATGGTGAATGACTGGCATCATTCTCCACTGATCAAACACAACCAGCTATACTGCAAGGACGTAGAAGCGTGTCGACAGCTGCCTAGAATGCACATCTACTACTGAGTCAACAAATCCAAAACCATAAAAGCATATAAAATAAACACGTTCTGTAATTTTCTCAACACATGTGCCTGGTTTTATATTAAAAGCCACCAGGGGAAAGAGCTGGCTGCCTACGCTCCCGGGTTCATTTACCAGAAGGAAGAGGGAACCCCTATTTAGCAGCAAGCTCTGATTTCATTCCCAGAAATCCTGCTCCTCTCGCCCCTCTCCGGTAGCTGACAGAAAAACTCTGCCCAAGGGGAGATTAAACAAAAAATAAAAAACAAAAACTAACAAGGTGCTAGAGACAAATTGCGTCAACTCAGTGGACATCTTTGAGGTCAAGCAAAGCAGAGATTTATGGAGCAGATTCTGTTATGGTCACGCTTGACTTGTGTAACTGATACAGCTCGACACGTGAAAGCAGCAGAGCAGCTTTACCCAAACGGTCAGACAAAATAAAACCCTTATCCAAACGAAAAAAGGAAAATTACGTCAGCGGCAGTTTCTCGGATTATCGTCTAGGCCCCACTTAGCAAAGCTTTTGTCCTGGAAGGATTGCAGGCAAAAGTGAAACCGTCATTCTTCAGGTCAGAGGGTCAGCTGGATGATTCGAGAACTTTTATGACCGAAAGGACAAAGTACACTTACGAGATTATGAGGCGTTTATGAATATTGAGAAAAACAAGCTTCCGAAGGAAAACAAACCTGGCTTGTTTGTTTGTTGGCTTAAAAGGTCCATGTGAGATTTTCTGATTGATTTATGCAGTGCCGTAACCGAACGCAGACCGTCAGTTTTGTTGCGCACATGGCCAAAAGCTGCCCTGAGTTACAAGCTATAGACTGGAGCACAGACACTGTGCTCTACGTTTTTAAACCAACAAACCACTCGCCATTCATCCCAGAGTCACAAAAACATTGCAGGGTACAATTAAAACCCCCTGTGGCACGCATTTATATATAGAATGTTTCTCTGTGTCTCTCCATCCTTTTGAAAACCTTTCCCTGATTGCATAACGCTCAGAACTACACTGGCAAACATGATAAGCAGTATGGAGCATTCGAAGTATTCCTAACCTGTACTGGACTTTGCAATAAGTCCAACCTGCTGGGAAAATGAGTGACTCAGCATCCACTATCTAGCTGTCTGTCACCTTGACCCACCTCTTCTCCCCCGTCACTTTATTGTCACTGCTACAGGCCGTGAACAAACCTGCAAAGATCAGGTGCCCTTTACTGGTTATTGTGCAACCGTCACCTCTGCATGATCACAATGCATTCCTGCAGTATGGCAGCGCTTTTATTGTCTGATACAACAACAGATCCTGCATTCTGAATTTGACTTTAGTCAGGAAAATGTTCTCAGTATTAAAGAAATTCAATAAACAGGCAAAGCATGGTTACATGTTATATATTATCTTGTGCCAACATGCAAGCAGGCCTGCAATACAAATGGACAAGTATCTCATGAAAATTACTCTACATAAGGAAATATTAATAATCTTCCCTCAAGAACCTTAATACTCATAATACTCCAACACGAAACACACCGCAGATTTTTTTAAAAAGTATTTAACGTCGATGCTCTCCGTCTGCACCGTTTCTTGCATTGTTCATTCCTCCTGCAGTTCCACCATCAGGACAAATATTTTTACTTCTAATACTAACATTGTTCTTGATGGACAAATGGGTTTTTCTTACAGAAGAATGCGAACATAGACACATTTCTGCCTGTTGCGTAAGAGCGACGGCTATTTTTTGTTTCTTCTCATGTTAGTGGTGTGTGGACGTGAAGACAGATCATCCAAATATTATCTACAAAAGCAGTCTGGCCTCCATTTTAACTGCTGGGCGGGGAGCCTTAATGTTATGTGAAGAAAAAAAACAAAACACTAAGCAACCAAAGCATTTCTCAGCAGTGATTGAGGCCATATCAAGCAGTCCTTACGATAATAGGTGCCGCGATAAGGTTACCCTGTGGTACCCTGGTACACTAATCCACCACCATGGCACATATTCAGGTTTCCATGCAAAGCTTTTTCCACTTCACCACACAGAACCGATTTTTTTCCACTGCAGTGATGTCTCCCGTGTTTTTACTTATTCAGTCTGTACACAGTATAAAATATCAAATGTTAGCAATTAAAACACCCTTTTAAAAAATAAATAAATAAATAGGATTTTGATTAAAAGAAAGAGCTACAGTTAGGTCCATTGGTTTTTCAAACAATCAAGATGTGATTGCAGTGCAGACTTTCAGCTTTAATTCAAGGGGTTTAATGAAAAACATTGAATCAGCTGCTTGGTTTTATACACCTGTCAGAGAGATAGCAAAAACATCTTGTTCATTCTTAAAAATGAAGAATGCGCCGGCCAGCTCGGCAACACCAAACACCCTGAAAGACCACAGAAGGCAACTAAAGTGCACGATGAGAGAATTATTTCCATGGTTAATGAAAACAATAACATCTAACAAAGTCAAGAACACGCTTGAGGAGGCAGGTGTATCACTGTCATAGTCTACAATCAAGAGGCAGTTTCATGAATGTAAATACAAAGTGCTGGTTACACCCAAGAACAGTGAGGCCAGATTCATATAAACATCTAAAAGAGCCTGCACAGATGAACTTTTACCAGAACGAGTAAAACTGGGAGCAAAATGGGAAAAATATGGAGAAGGATCCAAAGTCAGTCACCTGATCTGTAGCCCACAGAGCATGGTTTGCAGTTGCAGAGCACAAAACTGAAGACAGAAAGAACCACAAACAAGCGGCAGCTGAAGGTGGCTGCGGTAAAGGCCTGGCAGAGCATCTCAAGAGAGGAAACAGAGCATCCAAGGTTTCTGGACTAAAAGCAGTCTGAAAATGGGGCAACTGTGTATGAAAATGCCTGTAATTTCCAAACAGCTAAGGCAAATGTTTTGGAAAATCCCCTGAATCAAAGCTGGAAGTCTGCACTTCAATCAAATCTCAATCATTTGATTTAAAATCCACCGCGGTGGTCTACAGAGGAAAAAATGATGTGTCATTGGACCTAACTGTTTATTTAGACCTGTAGCCATGCACTGACCATTTGACCCTTATCTGCTCTTTGAACAAGGCTTCGGAGTGAAGCTGACCAAACCTATAGATTATCACACGCACCAGTGTTACACCCATAGGAAGTCCCAGTAAACAAATAAATGGATAAGTACTAACCAAACTCTTCACATTCACCAGGTTATGGTTTATGAGAAGTTCCTTAGCTGCACCTACTGTCAGCCAGGATGCAAGGGTTGCAAAATGGTTGGACATGTGCTAGGAAGCAGTAAACCTCCTGGTTTTGTTGAGGAACATTTGCAGCACACATCAAGCATTCAGAAATGTTAACCACCACATGTTACTCGCTGGATACGGTCGTTTCATGTTTCACCTGCAGTGTCAACAAGCTATGTTCGCCGGCAGCTGCACGTTCCTGCAAGCTGGTTTATTCTGCTCAGCGCAGGGCTAATTATATCCAGCTTCACTGCCCCAGCACGGAGACGCGCTTTTAGCTCAGCAGTGATGCTGACAGCAGTCCTGACTGTGAGTCACCTGTTGTGTTCACAGAGGTACTTCACTTCTGCTCCGCTCAGACCAGTGAGCGATGAGAAAAAGACTTGTGAGAGGGTGACACACAGCTGCACACATGACAGCAGGACCAAAGTTGGCTCAGGGAAGAGGAACGAGGCACAGTGAATCATGTAGTGGAGGACAGCCAGAGGTAAATCGTAGTGGATAATTTCTTTAAAGACCTGGAATTTGTTAGTTTTAAGTGAAGGCGCGAACTTTCCCTGATGTTGCTCATGCATCTAATAAAAAGTAGAGCCCGTGAAGCTCGGCCCTCGGTCCACACTGCTGTGAACTGATAACTTTAATTTCTCTATGAAGTAAAACAAAACCACCTTTTTAAAATAAAAGAAAAAGAAGAAACATGCTCTTATTCTGAAAATCAGCAGTAAAGCAGGGAACTCAGCCCTGCTAACTGGGTGGCCTGCCCCTGTCTCTGTGCCACAGCAACAGGGGTTAAAGAGCGTGATAAACCCCAGCCGGGCGAATAATCACCTGCAGCCAGCATGGACCCACATAAAACAGCTACACTCTGATGACCCGGTACCTTTATTAGCTTTGTTAAACATTAATTTCCAAATGCAATTTAGACTTTTTTTTTTCACCTTCTGTAAACAATTTTAAGTCCTCTGTGCCACGGAGGGCTGTGGTCAAAACGCAACACAGCTGCTGAGGTTGTGATTCTTCGACTTTCTCCGTGTGCGCGACACTGAGCCAAAAGTCTGACCATCTGTTTTAAGTTCACTTAAGATACAGGTTGCCACACTGCCATGCCCAGTCCCTTTGAAGTCAAATGAGGTAATATTTAAACTGTATAAAAAAAGATTTAAGAAATCCATTAAGGTTATCATATTTCACAGCAAATATTTTTGTTCTGTTTTGCAGCAGTCTGTAATTTGTATAAAATCTTTTATCTGTATCCAGGGAGTGCTTTAGCATAATTTTATGCATTCGGTTGTTCAGTTTTTTCCATTATTTCATGCTTTCGCTCTTGTTAAACACTGAAATTGTGTCCAAACCTATGTAAGATATTTTTTAATGTCGATCACTTTTTAAACACAGGATCTTTTCAACTGGAATGACTTTAACTCTTTGTAGGGCACTCGCTGAAATACTTGGAAATGCAAAATTTCAACCCTGGAGTGTTACCGCTGAATATTATTACAAGCTTCTTTTTTTTCTTTTTTTTTTTTAAACACACTTTTGTGACAGCACGCCATACAGGAGGCACCAGTTGTCACAGACGCTACTCTTTGACATAAATAAATAAATTCAGAGTACCTTTAAGTGACATTTGCACTTTTCTGTACACAGCAGTGACATCCGAGTGCTGTCAGTTTGCAGCCTCGGCTGTCACTGTCAATCCATTTTGAATCCATTTATAGCCTTCAAGCAATTTTTCCTGCAATTATTAAAACTGAAATTCAAGAAAACAGCTTCTTTAAAAGAACTGGACACTAATATATTATATATATATATATATATGCACCCGGGGGGATTTTACAACACTCATTTTGAAGATGCAGTTTAAAATACTTGATATAGATTTGGTGGGAGTGTGTGTTAGTACAGATAGACTACAGCAAAATGTATTCATTTAAAAAAAATATATATATCCTAATTTTTTTTAGTCTTTGTTTTTGCCTGCTTCCTGAAAGTACTGTAAACCACATGGTTTGAGACACTGAAGTATATTAGCTACTGATGATCTTTACCTCGTTTAACTAATAGATCCAAAAAAGAAAAACTATCATGAATCCCCCATCAGTCTGTCAGCTGTCGTACACGCCGTGTGTATCTGGTAAACACACCTCACACATGCTTCGTATTACTGCGCGTCTCTCTGTCCAACCACGCGTTTAACCAAATGAACTGTCAGAAAGGATTATATTTTGACGAGTCTGTTTAAGGATATCATAGCGTCGTTGTGTACAAGGATTCTCTAGGTCTGTTTTTTTGTTGTTGTTGTTGTTTTTATATATTGGAAACTAAAGAGATGGGGGGGGGGGGTCTTGGTCACCAAATCTGATCACATTTATTGATCAAATGTTACAGCTCCACTGTTACACCATACAAAATACAAACGTTTGTTCATACAAGCACTGCTTGTAGTTGCCTACTCTACCGATGAGTCTTGATGATGATAAATGAATGACCCACTATGGCAATGGAGTTTCCCCACAAACTCACAACCTACACACGGCATCAAAGCTCAGTTATAACTTGATTAAATAAAACACAGAAAGCCCCCCTCCCTGCCCTCCCCGAACAGTTTTACTCAAACTGTTTTCAGACTAGACTCCAATCAGTACTCATATCGCGCCCTCTAGTGGCACAAAATAGCTCCTGCCATCTACTCTCAAATAAAACTGTACTCCACCGTCACAGAAAGGGGATCAAGTTTCATGCTGCAAGAGTGGAACAAGGTCACAGCCGTGAAAGAGGTCTTACCCCGAAACACTGTTCTGCTAAAACAGTGCCAGCTGTAACCGATAAACTCCTGACGGGCAGCTTACAGTCTGTGTGCCCTTAGGTGAAGAATGAACAGATGCTCACCCACCCTTAAAGCAGTAGATTACATTAATACTAAACAGAGTGATAAATACCACCATCCGCATCCTGGTGGGAAGCAGCAAATTTGATTTAAACACTTTCCTTTGATGTCTAAAGTATGAGTAACAGACTGAACCATAAAAAAATATATATGTGGAGGTTATTTCCTGGTAAAACCCAAACGAATCAGCTCCACTTTACCCAGGTTAAACATGTTTTTTCCATCTAAATGTGATGCACCTCCAGAAAAATGTGTCGTTTTTGATATGCAAGACATGCAGAACTGATTAATAAATACAACAAAACCCCTGAAGTGACATAAAAAATAAAATTAAAACCTGTACCTTGCCCACCCTTCAAACTCTGCTTATTCATTTTTCTCCAGACTGTTAAACTGGATCCACCTGATTACAGCGTGCTCACGTAGATCTACACAGGAAATGACAGGACAGGACATAACCGAACCAGACATAAGGCCAACTCTTGAATTGATAATCCTGATATATTTAATAAATAATCCTGAAATGGCTCACTATCCAGAGCACGGCAGGTCCGTAAATCGAAACTCGTTTCTGTACTACTTGCATCCACAGTCTAAATATACGTATACCCAGATTTTCATACCTGTTTGCATAAGATAATAGCAGGAACTTAAACACTGAGGTTCTGCTGAGGTTGTGGAGGCATGTTCTGGGCGTCTTAAAAAAAGGTGTTTAAAAAAATATCTCTATATTGTGCTTCCAAGTGTTACTAAGATTTACCTAAATTCTGAAGGACACATACAGTGTGACACTGGTGATGTAACTTAATCTACTCCTCACGATGACATCTTGACAAAACAAATTGCAACATGCATCATGGCCGCCACAATGAAAGAGTTTATAGCCAAACCAGTGCTAAGCAATGCAGCAGAACAAGTCCGCTCCATTTCTCTGAAAGTCACTGGACGCACTCAGTGCAGTGGATCAAAGCCAGAGTCGGGTGCATCACCTAACATCAGGGTGGTGCGGCTAAGAGCAGGTGAAGGAGAAGCCAGACGGAAGGCCGGATTGATCGAGTGTAGCGAGTCCCTCTCGTTGCTTCGGCCGAATGGGGGGCAAGCGGTGGCCGCGGGCTGGCGGGCGCACTGCTGTGTGCAGCCAACAGAGGGTGAAGGCTTCGTGATTGGGGCTGCGCTGTTAGAAACCTCCAGGACCTGAGGGGTAGTCTTTGGGGTCCCAGGGGAGCACAGGTCAGGAAAGTCTGAGGAGTGGACCATCCTCTCCAGCACATCCTTTGTGCTCTGAGTGCACTGCGTGAAGAGGAAGAAAACAAATGAAGAAAAGGGAGGAACAAACAGCGTTACGAGAGGCCAAACTGCAAATGGCACAAGAGGAAAAACAGGACAGGTGTGTAGAAAACATTCTGCAATGTGATTTAAAGAATTAGTTTGGAAGTCATAAGCACAGTGAAAGCAATGGGAACTCTGACGACAGCGCTGTGACAAGATGGACGAGCACGGAGGGCATGAGTTAGATGCAGAAAATGCGATTAGAAGGCAGCTGAACATGACAGATTTATAGATGTGCGTGGAGAAGCTGCTGTCCTGACCTTTCTTCTGGCTTGAATCGGGAGCAGAAAGTTTCTGCAGACTTGTATGAGATTGTGTCACCGTGCACGTGGAATAACCTCATGATAAAGAGGAAGATCAGCCTCTAAAACAAGCTCCGGTCAGAGGAGGGTGAGTGAAGCAAATGTTAATGAATGGTAGTGAAGCATGCATATTCACAAATAGTCACACCATCACCACAAATCAGATCTGCTCCAACTTTGTTTGGGGTTGTACTAAAACCACTGAGATGACAGCTACTGCAAACAGAACTGTGACTGGAACATGAAAGATGGCACACTGGAGGCGAGCGAAGATTGTGAAGATTGTTGTGAATGGTTTAAGGTTCAACCCTCGTCTTACCATCGACCGTCTACATGCAGCAGTGCCCTTCAGGCTGTGCAGGACAAAGAAAAGTCCTGACAGTTGTCCTCCTAGCAGGGTGGAATGGATACAGTACAACACTGAGTGTTAAAGCTTTCATCTAGAAGTAAAGTTACAATCATAGAAACACAAATGTTCATCGAGAGGGGCAACACAACTTTCCCCAAAAAACCTGCAGGCACGCACAAAGACATAAAAATTAAAATGAAAAGTAAACGCAAATCCCAAAATACAAAAATGTTTATTTAAATACACTTAAAAAAAAAAAAAAAGAAGCTTATAACCCACATTTGATAAGATGACACACAAATATATTCAAGGCATGTAACAAATGATTCATAATAATAAATCCAGCGTGCAACCTCAACAGTACCAAGAGGAGGTAAATGAAACGTGACTAAGCAAAAATAAACCACATATTAAGGTGTTTACTGTAAGCAGCGCAAACTGACCATAAAGTTTATGTGTAGATGATGAGTTTAACAAATATTTAATTTAAACACACTGCGCCTGCTTTTCTTCCTAATTGCTCGTAATGCCAAACAGTTACCGGTAACGTCACCGGTGACTTTTCCATTTAGTTTCTACTTTGAGTATTTGGCTCTGAGTTGTGGGTCAGTTCTGAACCATTAAAACTGAGCCATAGTGAAGTTGCTGTAGTCCACTCAAGATCGTTATAAAGTCAATAACAAACAAACAAACAAAACAAAACAATATATGCACATTATCTCTGTGATAACATTAAAAGTGCAATTCTGGCCACTTTGCAGGTGGCTGGAAGTCTGAAGGATGGAGGAGCAGACGCACGGCGGGGCGGGTCGGGTCGGGGGGGGGGGGGGCACAGAAACTATGGGAATGTCAGTACTTGGGCGGGATGGCAAGCGTTTTCATCCCTACCATGTTTGCATCATTCTTGGCCGTGAAGGGGGGCAGCTCCATCTCTGAGGCAGGAGCAGCAGGGATCGGCTCATCGGGAGGAAGGAATCCTCTTCTGTCAATCAGACTAGAAAGCAGAACAGAAGACGGTCAGGATCCAAGTGTGGCCTGCATGTGCACAGCTGTACAATGTAATGAAGTCTCTGCAACGTACTTAACAGATGTAACATTGCAATTTAATCCTAGGTGGAGCTCAACTACAAGACACCATATTACCATTATATTCAATACAAGATGTACAAAATTGGCCTGAAGTAATACAATGAATTATGGTCAGGACCTAAGAGTGAATCACAATCTTTAAATGACACAGTGTGACAGATTTACTGTTAAATGATTTGCTAAGCCTTGGAGTCCTTAGAACATCATAGCTGCATATGCAGTAGGATTATTCTTTATTAGGTACACCTTGGTAGTACCGGGCTGGACCCCATTTTACCTTCAGAACTGCTTTAATTCTTCGCAGCATTAATTCATCAAGGTGCTGAAAACATTCCTGAGATTTTGGTCCATATTGACATGATAGCGTCACACAGTTGCTGCAGATTTGTCAGCTGCACATCCATGATGTGAATCTCTTGTTCCACCACATCCCAAAGGTGCTCTATTGGACTGAGATCTGGTGACCGAACAGCGAACTCATTACCATCCGAATGCTGCAGCAGAAATCCGAGTCTCACCAGACCAGGCAACTTTTTTCCAATCTTCTGTTGTCCGATGGCGTTTCCTGTTCTTAGCTGGCAGGAGTGGCAGCCACCCATTGTGGTCTTCTGCTGCTGTAGGTAGCCCATCTGCTTCATGGTTCAACGTGTTGTGTGTTTAGAGATGCGCTTCTGCATACCTTGGTTGTTACCAGTGATTATTTGAGTTACTGTTGCCTTCCTATCAGCTTGAAGCAGTATGGCCATGCTGCTCTGACCTTTGACATCAACAAGGCATTTTTGCTAAGAGAACTGCTGCTCACTGGATGTTCTCTGTTTTTCAGACCATTCTCTATAAACCTTAGAGATGGTAGTGTTGGAAAATCCCAGCAGATCAGCCGTTACTGAAATACTCAGACCAGCCAGTCTTGTACCAACCACCATGCCACATTCAAAGTCACTTAAATCGCCTTTCTTTACCATTCTTGACCTTGAGCAGGTCATACTGATCATGCCTACATGCCTAAATGCACTGAGTTGCTGCCACATGATTGGCTGATTAGATACTTGAATTAACAGGCAGTTATAAATGAACTTCTTCCCTGGAATACACCACGGCATCTGCTGTTTAACAGGAAAGTTCACCCAAATTACTATTATGACAAAAATCTCATGTCAGGCTTGTTTCTAGATTGTGATTGGTTAAGGTGATTAGTGAGACACGAGGATGAACTTGACTGAAGATATAAGAAAAATGTGTGAGGTGATGATGAGGATTTTTGACATCTTTACTTACCTTGGAGGCATGGGGCCACATAGCGTTGCACAGCAGTTGGTTATGATGCTGTTATAACTGTATGGGTTTTCAGACTCCTCTGCACCCCTTTTACTTGACCAGGATCCCTTTATCTGCAAGAGAAACAAGCCGTCAGCACAACTGTTTTTAGCATTTTTAAGCGTATTAATCATGAATTTTGCTTTGTAATGCTGGAATATCAACACTTACGTCTTCATTTGTGGTGAGATTCGAGGCTATTAAGTAGGTATGAAAGCCTGAGAGGCCCAAAATAGACCAGATGGAGAAGAAACAAATCACCAACTCCACCACAGTGCACAAAAAAATAAGAGTCAAGGAATAATATCGGTTTAATAAATGGTCACCAAAGACCCATGATGTTTAAAGATAAATAACTGCCATTCATAATGTCCTATGTCTAATACACAGCATTTTGAAATCAGTCAACGCTCCTCTCTGAATGTAAATAATGTTCATTCATATCTATATCTCACAGGATATGAGCCAGCAAACTTACTAACAGCTATCACACTAAATTCACTTCTAACACTCTGATCCTGTTAAGGGTGGGCTTAAGCTGAGAAGCAGCCTCGTCAACAGTCTGTTGTTCTTGGTGCAGATCACAGTGATAATGTGAAGATTTGTTACACACAAAGGATATCTTGCAGGGCTCTCTTGAATGGCTTGAACAATGCTTTTACCTGCTTGAGAACCTGGAGAGAAATATCAAACGAGAAACCGAGGAACGTTAAATTCCTTCTTGATAACACCGACAGAAACATCAGACAAATACTGAATGCATTTCAATACTTACGCAGGCTAATGTGTGTGATGACGCAGCCAAATATAAAAGACGTGAGGAAAGACAGCGAGATGATGAAGCTGTAGAAAAAACGGTAATTGCGTTTTCCCACACAGTTTCCCACCCACGGACAGTGGTGATCAAATCGTTCTGAGGGGGGTAAGAAAGAAACAAATTTAGATGACACACATTCAAAGAATTAATGTGCAGCAAGTTACAATCATTCATTTCAGTGACGCACTACAAATTTTCTGAGCCAACAAGTTGGAATGTGCCTGCACGTGCTCATGAAAACAGGAAGCAGAAGGCTGGTTACTTGTAAAAAATACTAGAAAAGGATAAAAAAGTAAAGCAATGTTCAAACTGCTGATTTTTCGAAAAACAAACAAAAAAAAAAAAACAGCATCAGCAGAGTTTCCAGGAAGCTCTGTGTGGAAACATAAAAGCCACAAACATGGAAATTTTTTTTACAATGAAACTGTATCATTTGGGTTGTATCCTAAGAAATGAGGAACAAAACTCCCATCTTCCTCAATGTGTGTATCAATGATTTCAAAAATTTCAAGTTCCAAAAAAAAAAAAAAAAAAATACAATCATACTAATCAACTTCCTGACCTTTCACCATTGAAGTGTTACAAGTGCCAAGGAAACAATGTCTGAGAACACTTGCTAAAGTTTTTGATTAAAAATTCTGCAGCCTTTGAAATTACAAAACTGATTTATCCACTCCCTCCCTAAACGGCCACCTGGCATAAAGGAAAGCCTCCGGAGGGAAACGGGTGAGGAGTAAACAGCAGGAAGCAGGTTAGGTTCGAGTATTCATATGGAAGTGTGAGTATTTCTTTAAGGCAGACATGGAGAAGAAATTCAGCACTGTCAAACTGTTTATCTCCCCAAATGAGGGCCTAATGCTATAAAGACCACCCACTTTTGACTAACTACTCAGATCCTGCACATACCAAGGCTAAACTGATGTGCTTACTTTAAAAAAAAAAAAAACATCAGTCATGCATTTAAAGGTTTCACTTCATGTTTTTGTCAGCTCCTGGTAAATTTGAGGTTTCAGTTCAGTTCAACTATATTGGTGAAACACGCTTGATAACCTGCATTATCAGATCTCCACATTAGAGACCCACCAGCCAAGCATTTTAGCATGTGTTTGTGTGTGTATGGTGTGTAGTTTGATGCTCACCCACACAGTTGTCGCACAGGCTGCAGTGGGAGGTGCGAGGAGGGCGGAACATTTTACAGGTGAAGCAGTATTTGAGCTTTACCACCTGCTGGTTGATGAGGATTTCCCTGGTCCGCGGAGGAGGGCGGTACGTAGAGGATCCTGAGGTATCTTAAAATAGACAGGTACAAGAGGAGATGCTCAGTGAGGTACTCGCATTTCTTTAAAACAGCTCAACCAAGTAAATACCTGATAAAATGAGGAAATGAATACAGATCAAGCTATGTCAGGCCTTTGTGCTCTTCGACCATGACCAAGAGTAAGCAGCTTAGGTCTGCAGCTCAGCAACAAAACAGAGATCCCCCATATGGCAAAGCTCTTTCATCCCATCTGTCCCATAGCGAGTGTGCAGTTGCAGAACAGGCCTTACCTATCTGCCGCTCTATGTCTGCAGCTTCATCTGGAGTGGCCCTGGGTAAAATGCCTGGATCTGTAAAGCTGGTTCTAAGCAGGGAGATCACCACAAACACAAAAAGCACCCCACCGATCACAGGTATGACGACGGTCAGGTGCTCCACCAGGAATGGGCAACTGTAAATGTACATCGAGATTTTGTTAAATAAAGAACCCTCGAAAGGAAACAAACAAATACACATTTCTAGTTACTCACTCAAATGCAAAGAAAAGGCCACAGGTGACAACAATAAGGCCCAGTGTCAGAGGAAGGACACCGCTCTGTCTGGCAAGAATGAGCCGCCCATCGCAGAAAAACCTGTTCTTCCCGGGGAACACTTCCCACTTTCTCCGGGGAGACTGCGCTTTCTTCTCGCCGTGATTCTGCGCCGACAGCGGGGTCACCGACAGCGCCCGCGGGTCGATCTGCTGGTACTCGCAGTTCTTCATCGTGTAAACAATGCCGACGCGGTTCGGAGGTAGCTAAAGGCACACACAAACCAATCTTTTCTCGTCGCGTTTTTAAAAGACAGTCCTCTAGGGGGGCAGTCACTGTAACTTTATATTTTGCTTCTCCTTAGTCGCCCATCATCACGAAAGCTAACACTAGCTAGCGGACCAACAAAGGCTTTCTTCTCCGTAGTTCACTTTTACAATCTGAATCAGCCCCAGAGTCAGCTCGGGGTTAACTACCATCTTTGGTAGTTAAATTAAAGCCGAACAGAAATATAATTACTCATCTGGTCAAATTAACTAGTCTTTATTAAAAATTCATCCCTCACAGAGGAGCTTCGACTTCGGCTTCTTGCGTTAGTTCACGTTTCCTTTTTTCTTCGACCGTCACCCACCATACGTCGTGACGTCATCTTAACGTAATCACGTACATAGGCACGATGGTGATCTGTTTGTATTGGCACAGGCTGTTTCCCCTGTGCTAATTTAAGCACATGCCGAAAATACGAGAATAAAAGTGTTTCATATGTTTGACTGAAAGATGTCGTTTTTGTTTCAGTGTGTTTGTGAGTGGGTGAATGAAAGGCACTTTGTATGCTCCCTTTAAGGTTCACCACAGCGGATCATCTGCCTCCATCGCATCCTGTCCCTAGCATCATCTTCTGTCACACCAACCCGCTGCATGTCCTACATCACTATATCCATCACTATTCTCTGAGGTCTTTTCCTCCTGCCTGGCAGCTCCATATTCAACATCCTGTTGCCCAATATATCTGCTACATGTACAAACCATTTCAGCCTTGATTCTCTAACTTTGTCTGAAAAACATTCAACCTGAGCCGTCCCTCTGATGTACTCATTTCTGGTCATTCCCAGTGAACATCTTAACATTTTCAGCTCTGCCAGCTCCAACTCGACTTCTTGTTTGTTTGGTTTTTTCTGTTAGTGCCACCATCTCCACACCATACATAATAGCAGGTCTCACTACCATCTTGTAAACCTTTCCTTTCACGCTTGCTGCTATCCTTCTTTTACAAATCACCCCTGACACTCACCTCCACCTGCTCCACCCTGCCTGCACTCTCTTCTTCACCTCTCTTGTGCACTGTCCTTTGCATTGGATGTTCACCCCAGGTATTTAAACTCATTCACCTTCACTACCTCTGCTCCTTGCAACTTCACTCTTACACCTGTCTCCATCTCATTCACACATATGTATTCTATCTTGCTTCAGCTGACTTACATTCCTCTTCTCTGCAAAACACACCTCCACCACTCCAGGCTCTCTTTCACCTGTTCCCTACTCTCACTACAGATCATAGTGTCATCTGTGAACATCATAGTCCACAGTAACACCTGCCTGACCTCATCAGCTTCATCCCTCTGTAGTTACTACAGCTCTGCACATCACCTGTGTTCTTGGGAACTGGCACCAGTACACTTCTCCTCTATTCCTCAGGCATCCTCTCACTTACTGTTTCGAGCTGTTGTGCAAAAGCCCACAGCTCAGTGTGCATTTCAGCTGTGACATGATTCAGTGTGTTTCCAGTCTTTTCATCTTCTTTTAGATCTCGTGTAGTGTTTTCTCATCTTTCACAAACTGGTAGGTGTGATCACTCTCACATTTCTAGCTCATATTAAATCCCATTTAAGCAACAAGAAATCATAGCACCTCTGGTTACAGCTCTACAGCATTACATGAAAACTGATGCTCCATATACCATGTACTTTGGCTTCCTCTTCTACAGTATTGGGGTAATGTAATGTAATCTGACAGAGAATCCTCCTTTACTTCTGGATTGCCTGTCAGGCTCGTCAACCTGCACAGCAGCCATACACCTTTATTTTTAAACTGGCATCAATTTTCACTTAAAATAAAATATTTGCTCAGACAAAAATAATTTTTTTAAATTTGATTATGGGTGATTGTACCTAAAAATTATGTTACCAGTGTAATACCATATAGCATTATGATTTCTGGGAGGTACTGTGAACATCTAATACAGCGTCAGCCCTTTCCACCATCCTCTGGCCATAAACAGTTGTTTATATATCTTACACAGGCCAATACATATAGAAATATACTGCTCACCTGTGGCACGTATTAAATAGTAAATGTCGAGTTGCACTGAATTCATGCTTGTTTGAAAACTTTGTAGAAACAGTCAGCGGAGTTCAGGGAGAGAGTTGATTATTTGGTTGTTAGTAAAGATTTTTCCATAAAAATAAGTGATTGAAGCAGTGTTGCATAAAACTGTTTCGCGAGTTACAGCAGTGATTTTAAAGAAATGAGGTCACTCAAGACTTCATCAGGCAATGCCATTTACACTACAGAAAAGGATCTGTTTTGTAAGTAATCCACAAAAGAAAACAGGTGTCCAGCACAAATTTAATCCTGGGTTAGAATTATGTTTAATTTCAAATTCAAGGCTGACATGTCAGCACAACATTGGCAACGAATGTTCCTTGAAACAAAACACAAAGAATAACAGTTTTACATCAATGCCTCAAAAAAAAAAAAACAACCATTACCTTTACACAAAACAATTCAAGTTGAGAGAAAAAAAAAAAGTTGAAGTTCCTTTTTTTTTTTTAATTCTCATTCAAGTCTCAAGATATAAGATGGAGGTACAACTTTCAAAAAATAGTGGCTTCAGGAAGAACTGAACATGAAATAACACCCCCGAGTACAACCATAGTCTTCCAATATTTACATCCAACCACAGTTTGTTCTCAAACAACACAAACACATTTGACTAAGATCCACAAATGAAATATGTCGACTGTATCACGTTAAAGAATCAGCATCAAAAATGTAATCTTGTCACAGTCAGCTCTGTGCAGGAGTGGGCAATGTAACTACAATAAGAGACATCTTTTTGGACTTTGCTTTGGCTTGTTTTTTGTCAACAGTGAGTTTATGTATTTATTTATTTTTAATATAACTTACATAAAATGTTGCTGTGTGTACAATTATTTCTATGACAAAATTGTCGTCATTTTGTTGCAATCAATAGCCATTAATTCTGTATAATGACAGGTAAAGGCATTCTATTCTATTCTAATGACATTTCAACGGATGGCTACTGATGACGTAAACACCTACCAACTTACAACCCAGTCCTGCACAGAACTATAGCATTTAAACCTCAGAGCAATGTCTTAAGTCCATGGCAAGAAATTGCAATGCAGTGCAAGGCCCAGTAGCCAGTAAGAGAGGAAGTATCCCAGGATGCTCTGCGTGGTAGAAGAACAGGTTTTAAAGTGTGGCAGCAGCGCAACAATGGGGTTCTGAGATGTGTGCTTGCAGCTATTTCTGGAATGCAGCTGTACACTGGGGTTTGACGTTTTCCTTCGATGAAGAAGCGGCTCATTGAGGAGGAGCAGGTGGGCACTTATCCAGAATGGCACAGGAGACGAAGAGGCCATGAATCTGGTTAGAACCTACAAAGACAGATTAATAGTTTCTCACACCAAGAGAAAAAAAGCCATTCTACAAGAGGCTGGTTATATGAATTTCTTACCTGCACATGCATGCACAAGGTCCCAAAGACCAGGAGTACCGCTGAATGCACCACATACACGAACACTCGAGGGTTGAAGAATCCCGGCATGGGTTTGTCAAGTCCCTTGCTTGCACTTGTTTCCCAGAGTCCAAGTCTCATGCACAGCTCTGGATTAGTTTGAAAATATGCATAAGAAGCCATTATGCCAAGGGTGGCCATAGGAAGAGCCAGAAGAAAGTTTGGTATCTGCTTCAGCTCAAAATAACGAAGGAAGCCCACATCCCAATACACATCCTGGATATGAGAATAAAGCAGAGGCAGGGGTCTCATACACCATAGGGGTGGTGGACCATTTTCATCTGGAACCCGGTAGCCCTTCCGTTCAGCTAATGACAGAAGAGCAGGAGGGATACTCTCCAAAGAGGTGGACGGTGTGCAAAACGTCCTATAACCATAGTACTGAAAAGCACAGAAAGGGAGGGCAATAATTGCAGTTCCCAAGAGGGAGGTGAGCAGAAGACAGACGACGACCCAGATGTAGTGGAAGACTTTACTGTGGCCTTTTGTCGTTGTGCGATACAAACGAATCTGGGAGATGGCATGGAGTGATGGAAGATACAGCAGAAATCCTATGTTGACAAGTCCATTCGATCGCGCCGCAGTGGCAATGCTGAGGGCAAGGCAAGCTCGGAAGATGAATCCTTTCTCCAGGAGGTAAAGACCACCGAAAGTGAGTGCCGCAAACAGGCTCTCCGAGTACCCAGCAGTCATGAAAACATTGGCGGGCGTGATGCAGTAGAGCAGGCTGGAGAGCAGAGCAAGACGCCTGTCCTGGAGAACTATTCTGCTGAGGGCATGCAAGGCTACCACGCTCAACAGGAAGAGGGCACTGTTTCCCAGAGCCACAGCAACCAGCAGCCGCCCCCGCACACTCAGCCAGCTGCTCAGGGGCCACAGCAGCGTCTCTGCCAGGCCTCGGAGAACGACGGGGAAGAGGGGGAAAAACGCAAAGTTGTGCTCATAAAGGTATCCTCTCTCAGCAATGAAGAGGAAGTGCTCAGCATCCCAGTGAGAGAGGCCTCCAAACAACCACTCCACCACAGAGTCCAAGTACAGGGGCTCCTCTGTCCGAGGGGGCCTGAATGCATCGGCGTCATGGTCAGGGATGGCAGCATTTAAGACAGCCTGGGGAGACATTATCGTTAAAATACGCAGACATGAGAAATACAGATATTAGCTATATACTTTTTCTACGCCCTGTATCATACAGCCCGCAGGTAGAAACACGCTGTTGCCAAATATGTCTCATTGATCCTTGAAAATGAAAGACCCCAAACTTACCTGCAGCGCCAGAGAGAGGCCTCTGGTAACTGTGGCAAACTCCAGAACTGCTCTCACATCCATAGTCACTGATGCGACAGACAAAATCCGAGAAAGCCGGTTACGACAGGCATGAGCTCTGTCGCCGCTTCGAGACTCTCACTGCTCGAGTCGGCATATTTTGTATAAAACATAGCTACAACGGAGGAGAAAAATAGTCGGTAAATTAGTTTTTTAAAATAAGTTTAGCGTAGAAATTAGTTCGCCAAAAAAACTAAAAGAGTAAACACGAATTACATTTTATGGCCGGTCGTCTTCGAGCGGCGTTTGTTTGTCGCTCAGCTTAAATCTTTGTCCTCGTCTCTTCATCCTGCAGCAGGAGGCTTCTTTTCGAATGGCACTTTTCTCTTCCGGCGTAACGGCAAACGTCATTACAAAATAAAAGTTTGAAGCGCTGCAGTAACATCGTCAAAATGTGACACATTTCCTCTCCAGCATGTAGCGCTCGACACTATTCCATGGACTGTTTCCCCCATATGACACAAATACTGTTGTTTTACCCTTTCATTTCTTTCCTATGTAAATAGCCTTATGTGGGTTTGAAACGATTGCGACCTTTATTCTGATATACACATATCTGACGAGATCTCAGCATTTTATTTTTTTCTGCACTAATATTGGGGTTTGATGGCCTGAAACAATTTACTTGTCTCATTGTACATCCTGTATAATGACAATAAAGGCATTCTATTCTATTCTAAGTTCATACAAAGGAAAGCACGTGTGTTTTACAGCCTATTAAATTTAAGTGAGACAATCCAGTGGTGCTTATAACACCTTACATTTAAGGAGTTCTATAATGAAGTGCAATTGAAGTTTAGACACATGGTTTACAGAGCATCTTTAAACTCAGCGTTGTGTACATTCACTCATATTTTTCCCAATAAAATGCTTATTCCAAAACAACAAAACCATCAAACAGCTTACGAAGATTTAATGTACATTTATTCTTACCACGTGGAACATATAGTATAAAGATTTCATACTGAATAAATGATATTCATTGAGCCAAAAAAGGGAAAGGGAGGAATTTACATGATGTCTTAGCTACATAGTCTGAAATACAAATATGCAGAATCCATGACTGGAGAAAATTTGTCAAACGTGTTCTTCATCTAGTTTATTTTCGTTGTACCAGGAGATAACAGGTTTGAGTCATGTCTGCCATACTACGGAGCTGTGGAGAGACCAGAGGTGCGGGACTTATCGGCGGGGACTGAAGGTCACGGACCAAACTCACATGTCAGCCTCCGTCCCGCGCCAATAACAAGTGTGAGAATAGTGACACAGAGAGACGGACACAGAAAGGAAGTATAATGTACAACATTATATATATACACCACAGCAAAGCTGTATCTGAAGTTGAAAACCAGTCCTAAGAGGTGATTTCTTTTCATAAGGGTATTCATACAATCAAGGGATAAAGAGGAGGTAAGGGTGTTGTAGGTTCTTGATACTTTGGGGAAGAAAGCCATTTTCTGTTTAACACCAAACTAAATTGACCTCAAAACTCTAGAGGAGCTGCGTCGCCAGCTTCTGTGTGAAACGTGTGTTACAGAATGCTTACACTCAAGAGCAGTACGGTACAGAAAATGTCCTACAATCTACTGCACACTGCACAGGCCTCCCCGGTGAAGGTGTCTATTGACAGCACTTTGTCTACTGTCGGGCTGACTGGTGAGAATCCAACTACAGCAACTATAACCAGTAGGCCACTTCTCAGTCTGCTTCACCTCTGAACATCAACCAGTCACAGACTCATTGTGCCCTCGAGGGGAGAGCTAGGGCACACTGTGTCTCCCAAACTCACTGTAAACGAGACAGCAACTTTGGTTACAGTTTTTGTTTTTTCAGCTATTTATTATTTATTAAAAAGTACTCCCCCCCCCCCCACCCCTTCCCCACCCATCCAAGTGCAGCACAGTCTCCCAACCGTGGTGCTTTGCTCTGTGTCATCCAGTCGGCATTCATGTTGCAAGTAGTGTCACTTTGTCGGCATCTCTCTGATTTGTAGATCCACCACAGCTCTGTGATTACCCCTCCTCGAGTGAGGCACAGAGAATGGAATCTGAAGGATTTTCATAAATTAAACACAGACAGTCACTTGAACTTTCCTTGCCCTGTTACACACACAAGCCAGGTTACCAGGGAGGAGGGGACTGGGCATAAAAACCCCAAGAAGCGGAGCCACGGCTCCCTCCAGCTGTCATGACTGGCCAATCAGAAAGAGTACATCACAGATAACATGAGAAACCAGCGAGTTCATTAGGGGAGACACTGAAAGGTCGAGCAGTCGGGACTCATGTAGTGTGAACTCTGAGTGGTTCTCCTCCACCTTAGCTAAGGCGTGCAGGGCCCGGGCCGCTCGCCGCATCATGTCCGGGCTTGTGGGTTCGAAGGGCATCCCTTGTAGGTGTAGTAGAGAGCTCTGGCTCTGTTGAAGCTGTGTGGCAGCCAGACTGTCCTCCAGAAAGCCCAGCAAGTTGCCCACACTGCCCTTCTGAACAGCGATCGCTCGGGCTGCCAGAGTGTCACCCTGGGCCAGATTGGCTAGTAGGACTACAGCCATCTCCCTACAGACCGCAACCTTCCTGTCTCCAATTAGCCGCACCAGGTTCCCGTAAAGCTTCTCCAACCGACTGAAAGGTGGAGTGGCCAAGATGAGGTCCACGTTGTTGTCTTGGATGCTTAGTTTACTTAGCGTCTCCAGGACCAGTCTCTGAGGTGACAAAGAACCGTGGGGTCCCAGAGTAGGGAAAGGGTCCTGGGCCTCTGCTGAGGGGCAGACAGCCCAGTGCAGGAGACCATCCAACAGAGGCAAGCAGATGCTTTCGGAGTAAATGGAGAGATCCAGCTGACCTGAAATATTTGCCAAAGTGACCAATGTGTTCTCCCTCAGTAGCTCCAAGCAGTCCCACCACCATTCATCCCTTTGGCCCACTCCCTCATCCGAATCCTCATCCTTCTCGTAGGTGAGCGGGGCCTGTTTGCGCTCCGGGTGCCGGTGGTGGAGCAGTATCAGTCGGCCCAGTATAAGCAGCAGTCCCGGATGTTTGGACATCTCGTGGTCATTGCCTGGCACGAAGGAGAGGCTGCGGACAATATTTGACACACAAATGCAGCGCCGGGCTAAAGAATCCTGCCAGTTAGTCAGTGCAATGAGCGGCCCCTCATCTTTACTGTGAGGCTCATCCTCCAGGATGGTGCCAGTCTGCTGTGCCTGCTGGGTTAAAAAACTGCCAGTGGAGGGAATGGGTCTATTATTCTCCTGGTGACTTTTAGAGCCTCTCTCAACTGTCTTGGACTCACAATCTGACTTCCTCTCCTCCTCACTGATGAGTGAGGAGCTGGACTTCTCTGAGACTGCTGATCTTTCTGAAGAAGAGGTTTCTTTTGGCATTTCTTCTTCATCTTGAGGCTTCCTTCTTTCCTCCTCGGCAGGCAAACCATTTTCCCGTATTTCTTCTTCTAGGACTCGTCGCTTTAGTAAAACTGGTGGCACAGGTATTCGTTCTCGTGGTTCAATGAAGTCTTTGCGTGGTTCAAAGTGGGTCTGGATGTGTTCTGTTGAGTCGCCCCCTCCTGCACTCCAATGAAGTAAGCCACTGTCAAACTCTTGAATTTTGCCGTGATTATTTGCCTGGGCAGCGGCAAATGGGTCTTTCTTTCGTACCACCTTCAGGGGAAACTTGTCAAACTTGCTCGCCTGTTTGGGTCTGTCGTGGGCAGGTAAGGTGTGCAATGAGCCCGTCTGCTCAGATGATGAACCCTTGCTCTTCTCATCCTGACCATGAGAGCACTGCTTTTGATCTTCCTCCTCTTTCACACGAGATGGCCCCTCCGTTTCTCGCTCTTCCTCTTCATCATCATCCTCTTCCTCTTGTTCCATATCATCCACCCGTGGGTCCTCCTCTTCTGTTCCGTCCCAGTCTCGTTTCAAGGCATCAGGATCAAGTAGTGTTCTCTGGCCAGGGTCGCCGACCTCATACTCCCGCAGAATGCCAAAGATTTCAATGAGGCAGCGTCGGAAATACTCAACCACCAACTCTAATAGACCAGGCAACTGAAGAAAGAACATACAGAAAATATTTAGACACCATGCAAACTGACACAAATATCATTAGGGCTCAAATTGTGTCTCACCGTGTTGAGATCGAAGGTGGAAATACTGTTGTCATCATACAGGAGTATATTGATGGTATCTAAGGCCCACGTGCTTTCAGCCAATAAACCAGACTTTAATGACATCATAACTCTCCAGGCCTCGGGGGTTCCTAAAACGTCAAGGAAAAAAAATAAAAAAGCAAAATTAGTACTACTACTCTCTGATCAATAACTTATAACTGAGGACAGCTGCAGTATTAGACAGTACTGTGAACAATAAGTGGTCAATATCTCAAGCTGCTTTTAAAATATCATTTCTGTTCATACCAATATCTTTCATGGTGAGTCGCCGACGTGGTTTCAAGACAGGAAGGGAAGCTTCTACAGAGCCTGGGGGAAAAGGCATGTCTCGCCTTATTAGAGGCGACTGCACTGGAGGGGGCACTATGTGTGATGCAGGCACTGGGGGACCAGCCTTCTGCATCTTCATTACTCCATGCATATAGGGAGATTTGCTAGGAGATGTCCTGCTCTCTATGGGGCGGGGCATGGATGCTGGGCTGGACACCTGTGGAATGTGGTTCTGCACCCCTTGAGGGGGCTGGTAGTTGGACTGTACTGAGCGAGGCATAGGTGTGCCAGGCCCAGCTGGACCATAGGGAGGCTGCCGAGGGCCCATCTGACCCCCCCACTGGCCATCGTGATTCATGCGTTGTTCTGATGGCATCATCTCCTCTGCCCGATTCATGGCAGGGTAACCGGGTCCCTGGGGTGGACCCCCAGGGCCACCCTGTCGGCTGGGGTAGTTCTGATAGTTCATATCTCGAGGTCCCTGCCACATGCCCCCCTGAGGACCCTCAGGGCCTGACTGCATCATCTGAGGGGGCATGCTAGGTTGTGCATTGGGCCCTGTTGCTCCCTGCATCCGTTCACGACCAAAGGGAAATGGGAACTGATTGCCGGGGCCGGGTGGACGGCGATCGGCACCAGGGTAGGGCCCAGTGCTGCTGTACTGGCTGTATGACTCCTGCTGTCCTGAAGAGGGTGCAGAGGCGCCTCCTTGCTGCTGCGGCGGTTGCTGCGGTGGTTGCTGTCCACCAGGGAAGGGTCCACTGTACTCCGTCTCATGACGTTTTGATGGCGGGTAACCCCCTTCCACTGGACGCTTGTAACTCTACAGATAATAAGGTGCAGAGAGATGCATTTATCATTTACCATTTCAACCAAATTGTAAAATGAATAAAGCTGTTCACAAAAAAAAAAAACAGCAGCTCCATCAAAGAGAGAGAGAAAAAACCCCCAAAAAAAACCTAAAGTAAAAGTTATAACCTTCACATTATTTGACTTATGCGCACTGAGAATACTTGGAGTTGGTGTAGTGCAGATGGATCATTTACCGGTTGTTGTGGGTACATTCCAGGCTGCTGATTTGGGTAAGAGCCAGTAGGGGGCGTTCCCTGTCCAGGATACTGATTACCATAGGAATCATGCCTGCAAAAATGATGCCTGTTCAGTTTGACCATGAAAATCTTATGCATCTCTCACCAAGTTAAGACAAGCCCCACTGAAACATCACAGCATACATCAATGAATATACACCCCAAAGGCTTTTAGCTGCAGCTGGGACTGCATTCAGTCCCATGATACATGATACTCATCTTTGTTTCCATATGATTCATTTTCCTATAAAACATTTAACTTATTATAATATAAAGATTGTTTTTGTTAACTGTATGTTTCACTACTTGGTGAAGAATTCCAGCCCAGAGAGAACGTCAGTGGGATTAAGACGAAATACATTTAAAATCAATGAAAAACGCTGACATACACAGTCGCATAGAATAAAGCTTAAACCAAAGCTGTGAACAGTAAGTGAATATTTACCAAGGATGACAAAAATTCTTATATCATCAAGTGATTATGTTCTAAATATTAGTCAAAATGATATTTAAAGAAGTTATGACAGCACAGCGTCTAATGACACTGTGGACTGTCTTTTTAATGAGACTGGAGAGTTTTCTGAAAACCTTTTAGGAATCGAAGGTTATTTAACTTTTACAAAGGCAGTACGTTTCTTTTATATGAAGAATGACTAGTTCCCCATTGACAGTAGCCTCAAACCTAAAAAGCTGGCCACAAAGTGCTTTGTGAACTGACCGTGGCTGCTGTGGTGGGAAGCGATTTGGCGAATACATCCCCGTGTCGGCGTTGGCAGGCATCATCGGGTTTGGCTGAGGAACACCCGATCCCATGTTGCCTTCTGGGCCCATTCCTTGTTCTGACCTGGGAAAAGTGGAACAATACACATAGTGTGGTTTGTTTCATATTTTGCTTCGTAGAGATTATGCCAGACCATTAAAAACAAGAAAAAAATAAATCAATAGGAAATGTTACAAAGCACAAGGTCAACACAAATACTAAGTGGCTCTCAAGTGCATGACTACTAACAGTGAAGGAGTATTTCTTGAATGGCCTACTTTAAAATATCCAGTTTGATAGGAAAATGGTAACAAAAGTGGCAGCAGTGAATAAAAAGCCTCAGACAAAATGCCAGCACTGCATGTACAGGAACTAACAAATAGGAAAATCTCTAAGGAAGGAAAGTGAAATACAGCTGGCAGAAAGCATGTTGTTAATACAATAGATTATGACACCTGTGTACCCATTTAAAGCAAGAAACCTATTCCAGGCGGAAGATGAACTACTACTGTCACTTCTGAGTGGAGACTTTTGAAACATGGCACTTGTCAATGTGGCTACTGTACAGATAAAATATTGGTACCACCATGTATGGTGGGGTGAAGGATGCATTTGATTCTCATGACCACATAAAATCACGTAAATCCCCGGCAGTACAGAATTACCTAAAAGTTTAGAGACCATCCAATTTACTGGGAATTTATTGAAATTCAAATTAAATCAAATCATCAATTCATTCATTGGACAATTTTTTATTGACATGAATGAGAACTTTGAGGTTTGATCATAAAAATTCCAGTTTTTAACCAGCTGTGTTCAAGGACCTTTTAAAATGCTGTCTTTCCGTTCACTGAGTCTCACCTCCTGTCGTAGCCTGGTCCATAGGGATACTGCTGCCTGGGCCCCATTGGCATGGTGGCCATGGCCCCAGGCGGTCCTCTGTTGAATGGAGGCTGTTGCTGCTGTTGTTGAGGTGGCTGCTGTGATTGGTCACTCACCCCGCTGTTGGGACCCTGGCTAGCAGGTAGAAACTGCTCCCCAACTGCAAATACATGAAGAGTTTAAGAGCATTTAGAACCGATTAACTGGTTAATTAGCTCAGATGAACGACACGATCTATTAAGTGTGCCCACCTTTCCGCATGTTACTAAAGGGGTCTTTGTTGGGTTCGTACGGGGCCATTCGACCTTGCATGTCGGGTGTGCTCATGCCAGGCTGATAGTTGGAGTTGGGTGTCATGTTCTTCCTGGGGAAAGCTGGGTCGCTTCCTTCAGAGAAGGGGTCCTGCAGGCTAACGCTGCTCCTGGGAAAGAAGAAAAAGGGAGAAGTATTAGTTTGACTAATCATGTCTCTTGAAAGCAAAGAGTCTTTGGTAAAAATCTTAAATAAGAGTCACCTGGATCCGGGCGGCATGGGGGGCATTTGGGCATGAGGAGTAGAAGCTGGAGTAGGGGGCTTTAAGTCTCCCCCCTCAGCCATAGAGCTGCTGGTAGACTGGGGAGTCTGAGGACCCTGCAGAGAGCCCGACCCAGCTGTGGAGCAGACGGACGCTTCAGTGTGAAAGAAGAGAAGAACAGATAGATACGGTATGAGACTTTAATAACACTGCAAAAGAGCAAGTTAGGCATTATTGTAGGCTTTAAAGTTCAAAGAGGGTGATTATTGAAAGGCATGCTCATCAGAAAAGGTGACATGAGTACAGCTCTCACCTGGAGAGGGTGGTTGGACCTTAGCAGCTTGGTTCTTCTTGTTGTCTGTAAAGATCTCAGGAGGGGGGTCTTCACCACGCTCAATTTTGCACTCAAAGGCATACAGACACTGGATGTACTGTTTCTTTAAAGAACTGGCAGCACTGCTGGATGTACCCACATTCAAGGAAGTGGCCAGATCACGCCATTTCTTATTCTTATTCACCTGACACACACACACACACACACAAAATAAAGCGGTTAGAAAAGAAAGCCAGCAGGGAGAAAGCAATACATTTATTCTGGGATTCATATTGTTTCAGAATTCGATATTAACCTGTGTCATGCCTCCAATCTCTTTAACTGACATATACAGTCGGAAGAGGTCGAGGGGTTTGCGTCCTACAGCAGGCAGGTTGGTCATGCCCATAGCTTTCTCTTCAATAAAGGCCAAATAACGGTCCACCCACATCTTCCTGTCTGGCTCTGGTCCTAACTCATACAGATGTGTTATCTTTTCACTGGTTGTGGTGGAAGAGTTGGACTTCTGTTTAGTGTCAGAAAAGAAAGAAACCAATTTTAAAAGACAAAAAAGTCATCTGAGGTGTGCAGATTTTCAAAGAGTTACATTTAGTAGAGGGGTTACCTTTGATTTGGATTCTGGCTTGGGTGTCACAGTCCCATCTACTTTGTTATTCATCTTATTGTTCATCTCTGGACTAGAGGCCATACCTAGGAACAATTACAGGGATTTAAGTAGCAGTGAAGCCGCCACATTTTAAAAACTAACATTAAGTTGTGCTGTTATGCCTGTGCAACGTACCGCTTGTGTTATTGGCCATGTTTGGCCCCATAGGATAAGGTGATCCACCTGGAGTGTTCATCATTCCAGGCATGCTGTTCATCGGAGGGCCATAAGGTGGGCCAGAGCCCATCATGCCTGGAGACATGTTGGGGTACCCAGGCATCCTGGAGATAGGGGAAAATATCCTATCTTACATGTACAATTGGGACAAGACACTATAAAGCTGTTTCATATTTAGACATCAGGGATTAAACCAGTAGTGCTGTGTCTGGTGAATAAAGGTAGGTACTTGAGGATCTACTGGTAACCAACCTGTTGTGCATGGAGTTTGTGGCAGGGTGTTGCATGGCTGAGGGATCCTGGGGCTTTCTGTTCATTCCTGGTGGAGGACACATTCCTGAGCCCACCTGGGGTGGCATGTTGCCCATGTTGGGAGGCATGTTTGGACCCATGCTAGGGCCCATATTGGGCCCCATGTTGGGGCCATAGGGACGTGCCCCCATTTGATTAGGAGGCATCCTTCCTGGAGGGATGCCAGCATATGGAGGCCCTCCACCCTGGCCTGCCATTGGGTTCATTGAGCCCATGGCAGGCCCAGGGTAGTTGGCATTAGGCATGTTGCCGTAGCTAGGTTGCCGGGGATAACCTAAGGAGGAAATTATAAGAAGGAAAAAAAAAAGTTAACTTGGTTGAAATTTAACAGTACTCTGGGGAAGAGAAAAAATAAATGAATCACTCCAGCACCTACAAGTTTCTTGGTTTTCATAATTGAAAGTAGAGTCTTTTGCTAAAGACCTGTGTGAGACAGACTTTTCCTTACAGACTGCTAAGCAGAGAGAGAGAGCACTATGCAGCCTGAGCAACAAGCCTTTGTCACAGTTTCAGCTCTACTGACAGGAGGCTCTGCTACGTCAGCTGACTCTCTGCTTCACGGCTATAAATAGCTGCAACAGAGTCAGAGGGAGGGACCAGCGATAGCATGGTATTCATATGAGGCACGGAGATATATTCCTAAGGATTTTCTGATGGCACACGTACAAGAGCAAACTTTTGAGACAGACTGTAAATGTAGTAGAAAACCTTTATTAATCATTAAGCTTTAAATACTCCATCTTTAGGAGCCATTTAGCTTAGCAGTATTTCAAAGAAACAAAAGGAAAGAGAGGGTGTGGGGGGGGGGGGAAGAGAGACAACAGCCTTCTCGTAAAGACAAACCAGTCCAGAGACAATTCAAAAGTTCAAACCTTGAGGGCCATATTGTCCTCCCTGCTGCCCGTAACCACTCATGGAGTTGTTCTGCTGATATGGGCCCATCCCAGGGTGCATCTGTCCCCCAGAGGACTGGCGTGGTGACAGTGCAGAGGCTGACTGGGGTGAGCCATAAGGGGGCATCTGAGGGTTTCTCTGCATAAACCCTAAAAGAGACCAAGACAAAGCCTCAGATGCTACAGCAAATACTCGACATATTAATCTCAAAGTAGACTTCAGACAGACAAATACCTCTGTCCTGGGCCATAGGAGACTGGCTCACTGCTGGGTGTAGGCTCCCATCTGACTGCACACTTGACGGCCTGGGAGGCATCTGGGTCCCTAAACAGTAATAATTAAGTTAAATTAGTGAGAGCGCAGGGAAGGCACAACAAGTGGCTGCCAGGCTTATTCCAATTTGAACATAAAGGCTGATCTCCATTCTTAAACATACATAAAACTATAGTGTTTTGCATGGCTAGACATTCTTAAAAAGGCACCAACACATCCTCCACCACAGAGAGATTCAGAATTGGATAAGTGAAATTAATACTGATGTATTTAGGTTGAACCACAGCATACAAAATGTCTTCCACTGCTTCAAGTTTCTGCATTATTTGTTGCCCATTACTGGCCCAGAAAAGCCTTCCAGTCTAGTTGTGACATTATGAATCCATTCAGACTTTAACAGAGGGCACAAAAACTTCCCACTTTCAATAGACAAATTTCTCAAACTCTGAGACAAGAACGAGTCCTCATAGTAAAGGCCAAACATCCAAGAGAGATAACAGTGACCCAAAAACTTGAATGACTTGGAATTAATGAATCCAGAACAGCAGAGAGCTCATTTACAGGCGAAACTTTAAGTACATAAACCTAAATATGCAGTTAGCGGGCCCTGTCAGACAACCCACCGAGAAAGTCCATATGCATTCAATTTAGCAAACAAAAAACTATTACCCAACCAAACAAAACCAATATTTTAGAGTGCAGCAAAGATCCTGAGATCCTGAGTTTTGAGGAGAAATGCAATTGCAGGCTTTGTGTGTGTGAGTGAGGCATCTTCTTTCTAGCTTTAAAGCTGCTTGGGAAACATTTTCAATAATGGCAAAAGATGGTTTCATGATTTGACAATGCCAGTTATTAAAAAAAAAAAAAAAGCCAAATAATTTCACTTCCTGTTAATGTCCCTCATTAAATGTGTAGATGAATTTCAGCAGAAGGCAAAAGTAATTTGACAAAATATTTGGGGGGAAAAAGTATCAGCAGCTCCTCTTTAAGCAGCAGTGGTTGGTGAGCTGGCATCACTGATCATGTCATGTCAAAAGCCTGTTAATGATCATATGCCCCATTTCAATGTGAGGGGTCAGCCCACCTGGCATGTTGGCAGGTGACAGCGGTCCTGTGCGGGATGTGCTGGCGCTGGCAGGGGAGCCGGCCGGGGAAGGTGAAGGCCCTCGGATGCCTGGCAGGTGTGGAGACGTGTGAGGAGAGAAGGGCGACTGAGCAGGGTTGCTCTGCTCGCCCTGGCTGCTTGACACACCTGACGTGCTCACGCCAGGACTCAGGGCGCCCTCTGTACCGGTAGGCAGGTCATCGATGGACCCTGACAGGTCCTGAAAACACAAAGAGGAAAAGAAGGAAGAAGTAGTAAATGAACTGCATTAAAGAGATAAAGGAAAAAATGGCTCATGCAAAAAAAAAAGATTCACATTTTGTGCATTTTCAGTCACTCTTATTCTTTTGATTTCTGAACAGATTCCTCTTAACTTTTTACAGCCTACGTGGGCAAAATAGCACCACATCCGGCCTAGAGAGTCCTAAAACAACCCACAAAAATTTAATAAGAGCACCAAGGAATCCAGAGACGAACGAGTGCAATGAGTCTGTGCTGCTATTTAAATCGATTCCATTCCAATGTGTTTTCGTTCAGTGACATATGCAGCGGTGCATATCAGACACTCAGCAAAGTTGGACCTTAAATTAAATCCTGATAAAGAACTGAGGTGGATTTTTTTATATCAATACTTTCATTGCAACCTGTAAGCATGGTTTACTCTTATCCAACGTGTGGCCCTTCACTTACTTTACCTAAGTCAATATTGGCTTCGGAAAGGGTGGGCGGGTGGGTGCTCACCCCTGGCTTACAGTACTGTAATGTTTACTCGGTATATTAGCTGTAGTATCAGCATGCTGCAATTCCTTCCTTCTGTTGTTAAGACATGAGTGGCAGAGATACAAATACACACACACACACACCCGGAGGCCTTTGTCCTTATTTATCTTTTTGAAAGAAAAAGTGAGTGTGCATTAGTGCCGGGGGTTGTCATGGTTACCAAGGTTTGTAGGATGCGAGCCGAGTCAGCATGTAGCGCCAGCTCTGCCATGTGATTTCAATACACAAACAAACTGCCATGATTCATTTCAGATGAAAGGGCATTTACAAACCTGCAGTTTGATCCAGACGAATGACAGGAGGGCTGCATTTTAGTTCAGGTGAGCTTCATATTCAGATATTCATATTACGTTTGTTTGATACGAAGGACAAGTCTCCATAAGATCCAAGTCTTTTAGACAGGTAACTCAATGATTGCACTGTAGGTGATGTCACCCTGCATCATCAAGGCTTGCACAGGTAAAACCTAATTCTGCTGAATGGCAGCAGGTCAGTGTGCACTTTAATGCTCTATATGTGCATATTGATGCTCTCTGGTGGCACAAAAGAGCTCAAAAGAAATAACGGGAATATCATCTGTAGGTTGTTGCTATAGGCTGGAAATCCATCATGTGCTACAAATAATGACAGACAGGGCAAAAAGGTTTTCTGTACTGGACCTTTCAGTTCTCCATTTTCCTTTTTATTTTTTTAATTTAAAATGGAAAATTGAGAACTGACCAAGGACATTGAATATCCAAGCAATTATATGATTCCCTGTGCAATCAGGCAAAAATTCTGGCATCACTTACACAGATTGATAAGGCCGCTTTCTAAACAGTTCAAGAACCACATGTGGATTTTGACTCGATGCTACAAATCACCAAATAATGTGTTTGGTCCATTTGCCTTCACAGCCCAAACAAAAACTGAATATGGATGGAACCAGACTGAAACCATGTTTCTGAATTGTCTCGGTTCAGCCATTCCATCTGCACAAGCGCTCGACTGTCAGATTTCTCATCTCATTTACGCAGCACCTTTCTCCAAAAACCATCAGCCACATAGCTGCGTCTCACCAGCTGAAGAACAGCAGCACACAAAGTCTAAAAGCACTGAGGGACAAAGAGCGCAGCAGCAGCTACAGCAAGGAAAACTTTTCAACATTACCATCCACGATACAGAATAAATTTAAAAAATAATGTGCTGTATGCCGCCTTGGTTTTGGAAAGCGGTAAGATTAACATTATGTGTAATAGAACTAACAGTGTGAAAAACAAAAAAGCAATCCCCCGGCGGTGTTATAAGAAGCATAACTGACCGGAAGGCTGGAGGGGCGGCCTTGACCGTCCTCTGGACCAGATTTAGGCTGAGTGGATGGAGGAGCATTGGACTGAAATGAGTCCTGGGATACCTCCTGATAAACAAAAGAACGTGTGCTTAAGTATGCTGCCAGAGATACAGAACCACACGCAGAGAAAAATCATTAACTAAGACGAATAGGATCCAAGACTGAGATTGCTACCTGCGGAGGAGGAGGAGGAAAGCGCTGATAAGGTGACTGTTGTGCTTGCTGCTGCTGCTGCTGAGGGTTCTGCGGGTAACCTGCGGGCTGCCCTGGTGGGTGCTGGCTATGTCCTGGTGGCTGCTGTGGATGGGACTGTGGCTGCTGTTGCTGTGAGGGTGGCTGCTGGGGCCCCTGTGTGGATCCTGGGTAGCTGGACTGGCCTTGCGATCCAGGGTTAGCCTGGGAGCCTGGTTGCTGTGGGGCCTGACTGGGAGGACCCTGCTGCTGGGCGTAGGGAGACTGGCCAGACTGTGGGGCTGAAGATTGAGAATAAGGGGGCTGTGACTGTGGGGGCCCTTGGGATGGGCCTGGCAGTGGCCCCTGGGACTGTGGGGGCATGTGGGGCTGCTGATAGGGTGGTCCTCCCTGGGTGTGTGGAGTAGAAGTTGGAGGAGGATGGGGTTGCCCTGGGTAAGGTGACTGGCCACCGGGTTGTCCAGGTGGAGGTTGTGAGTATGGGGTTTGTTGCTGACTTGGATGAGGAGCCTGGCCTGGCTGGCCATAATAAGGTGTCTGGCCCTGAGAGCCATAGCCTCCTGGTCCCTGCTGGCCATAAGATCCCATCTAAAAAGAATATACAAACAAATTAAGGCTTCAAACACACCAACAGTGATGAAAGAGAAAACAAGGATTTAGAAGGAGAAATAATACCTGTGGGCTATATGGCATGCCTCCCATGCCTCCAGAGGTCCGGCCCTGCATTCCCACTGGATATCTCTGGGGACCTGGTGGGCCATAACCCTGACCAGGGTAACCAGGCCCTGGTTGTGGACCTGTAGAAGGCCCTTGCTGTGACTGTTGACCGTATGGACCGCTTGTTCCATATGACTGACCCCTCATTTTTCCCATTGGGTCCATGGAACCAGGTGGCTGGACATGGTAAGAAGATAAAGTAAATTCAGTCGATAACAGCAAATCAAATCCTACAAGTTACAATCAGACCTCGTCACACAAATAATTGTAATAATACACTAATACAGCTTTTTCTTCCAAGACTCTAAAAGTCTTGACTGCAGTGAGTGACATTTTCATACCTGGGGAGAAAGAAAAAAAAAATACTCCAGTCAACAGGCTTTTTTCACCTTATTTCCCACGGTCATTACCCTGATTTTTTTTCACCTCACTTTGCCATAGTTTCGGAAGTCAACAGAGCTATATATATCTACTTTCGAATGGAGGGCAGCCTGCCCAATCTTAAACATATCCCAGCTGTGCTCCTGTTTTGAGTCTGGTCCAAGTAGCTTTTTTTTTTCCCCCACCACCCTTTCATTGAAGGCAGTTTGGCTCTGGATGAATGACACTAGAAATGAAGGAAGTAATTTCACAACAGCTGTGGAGAGTGAAAAATGTACAGTTATACATAATCTGGCAGATATGAGCACTATTCAGATTTTTTTTTAAAAATGTGTCAAGTCACATTTAGGATACCTTCTTCCCTTCCCCATCAAAACTGTGTCACACTATAAAAATTAGGCTTTCAGTGATAATTTCATCACAAGGTGATCCACTTAGACTAATATTTTGCATTATTTTAGGTGAACTCCCACACGTGCACTTTGCTGGGAAGAGCATCCTCAGCTCAATAGCAACCCTTTGCACAAATATGCAAAAAGACTTATGTGACATTTTGCACATCCGAGATAATCAAGTAAAATAAATAAGAGTGGCACATGGCTAATCTGCATAAGACAGAGAGGAAACTCCCTTGGCGGGTGAGAGATGGTGGACTGCCTTCTGATTGGCTTGGGGGGAGGATTGGGGGGAAATTCTTTGCAGTCAAACTTGTGTGGCATGCCAGACACAGCAGTAACAAGAGCATGCACACTCTCACACACACACACATCCTCGTGGGGGAAAGCTCAAATTTGCCTTTTACTACTGCGGGCATGAAAAAAAAAACCCCAGCTATGTCCATATATGGGAATATCAAGGATAACAAATAAAGCGGTGTGTAAGTAAATAAGAGCACAGATAGTCACGCTCTTGTGAACTTTGAATTTAATTCATCACAGCTAAAACACTAAGGCAAACTACTTCTAGCATTTTTGAAGTGAACAAGCTGTACCCAGAGCACACAGCTACACATTTGGCGTCCCCCCACCCTCTTCTTTGGTAAATACTTACAAAAGATAAAGCAAAAACTATACATCCACACATCAATCAGGTCCCAGCTGATCCAACAGTAGACGTTTTTGCAAGTAAAAAGTCGAGCTGAGAGAAGAGAAGCAGCAAAATCTCTGGTGACCCTGTGATGAGTTAATGCTATGTGCTCTTATCAGCAATTGTTGCCTTGCATCACATGTAATTATAAATGGCCATGAGCAGCGGATGAGGAGCCAATCAGATTTCAGCTAGCATGTCAACCCAAGACCAACTATCTCCTGGCTCTGACAGTAGGATTTTACCTCCACAATTCAAATCCCAGTGCAAACTGCTGGCTGCATTCAAGTCACTCATAAAAGCCAGGATGACTGTTTACAGGCAGCGAGCATGCGGGGAAGCCGAGCAGCTTTTCAGCACAGGGAAATGCATTTAACCAATATATGACCTAAACTAACAGTTTTAACCTTACCTTAGCAGGCAAATGGTAATATTTATGCAATTTAAACAGGACCAACACAAGCCCTTTAACTAACCGCGAGAGGCTCATTCGGCACGAAACGCATTCCTTCCGTCATGGCCACTAAATTACAGTTTATCGCACAAGAAAACAATACAAACACGAAGGTATGAGCAGCCGCCACAAACCTACACGTATAAGAACACGTATTGTATCTGTGCACTGTTGTACGGATGTATTCGCAGCAAAATTCATTGCAAATTCAGCACGCAAAAAGGAGAAGCAAAGCTATGAGAGAAAAAACGAGTCGTTGCTCTTCAGCGACTATTTTCGCCCCTTTTCAAAGTCGGGCCTTCCTGGCTCCCTGAACCGTCCTTACATCGTTTCAGCAACTTATATCCGCTTCGAGAGACGCTTGTCTGTTGCTACATAGCTTTACAAATACGTTAAAACAACTCTTATTTAATGGTGTGGTGAAAAGAAAAAAAATACACACAAGAGGCAGCCATTTTAGAGTCTTTGCGAACTAGTATCAGACAATGGCTGGCCTGCTACGTTGAGAACTAGCTAGGAGAGGGGAAGGAGAGGCGCTAAAGCTCGTATTTTGTTCCTGTTTAAATGTGTTTTACCTGGTTTCTTGCTAAAGGCTGCCCAGCACTTCCAGGGCTCATAGGCGACGGGTGATGGCTTCTTTGTTGCCAAGCCGGATTGCTCCCTCCATACTGAACGCTACTGCCCATGTCTGCTGGTCCCTTACTAGCTCCTTCTTGGCTACTATAGTCGCTAGACGGGTAGTTTTGATATCCCCGCGTTGAGCTAGGGGAAGTCAGGAGCTTGTTGAGTGTCGGTGTAGATGTAGATTGAGGATTTCCAATGTTATATCTCTGATTACTATAAGATCCAGCCATTGCCGTGGGTCCTCCCGCTGGTGGCTGCTGCTTAGCTGGTTGCCCCCCAGCTGTCGGCGCCTGGGCGCTGCGAGGGGAGTTCATGGCGTACGCTTGGCCGGGATACGGAGTTCTGTTCGGGAATGGGTTATAATTGTTAAACTGGTGGTTTGAAAAGCCGTGGTCGTGGGAATTAGGTTGATAAGGGTCCATCATGTTGCTCGACTGCACGACCGGACCCGCAGCAGCTGCCATGCCAGGGCTTTGTTGTCCGCCATGTTGATGAAAAGGGGCCCGACCGTAGTGCTGACTGTATCCGTACGAAGGTGGAGGAAAAGCGGCGCCGTGGTGATGTACCAAACCGGGGTGGTTATTTCCCTCCGGTCCGACAGAGTCATTCTGGGTATTATTGTTAGCCCTGGGCGGGTTCCCATTCCCGTTCTTCATCTCAGGTTCCCCTCCTCCCCCTACATTTCCACCGTCGGCCCCGTCCTGCAGATCCCCCCTTCCCGGCGATCCGCTGTCCAAGCCCGGCTGCTTTTTGTCTGACTGCTTCTCTCCCGGAACCGACTCGTCCTTGGCGTCTCGATCCGGCTTTTTGAGTTCGGACGGCGGGCTAGTGTTAAGAGTGGCGGCGCTGGCGACCTGAGCGGCCATGATATACCCCCCCCACCTCTCTCTCCCTCTCTCGGCGAGTCAGTCACAATCAAAAGCTAGCATTGAATATAAATAATTGTTTAGAACCATTTATCCTTGTGCCGATGCATTCCCACCCCTTACACCGGACCGAATCCGGCCTCCATCCTCCCGGTTCCGGTTCCGTAAACGGGTTAGAGAAATGATGGAGGCTCCATACAATGCGTAAAAAAAAGCGACAGAAATTGTTGTGGGAGTTGTGTTACTGAGCCCGGGTAGAGGCAGGGAGCGAGCCCAACCAACACGAGGCTCCGCTAGATACAGCCATTTTACTGAGCCGCACGGATGGCTGCAAAACGTGGAGCGGAACTACCCCAATGCGGACTGGATTTTTTTGTCTTTAGAAAACCTCACGTTGCCCCCCACCCCCCACCCATAGGTGGAATATTTTCTGCACACGACGAGAGTCTTAATGTGCGCCCAACTCATAAACAATGCACTTTAAATCAGCCGCCAATCAAGAGGCCGTGCATCACAAAACGCGTGTATAGATCATAGACTGTACGCTGTAAATACAAATGTGGGTTTTATGATTTATCAATACCAGGGGAAACTAATTAATTCATTTAAAAAAAATGTATTTTTCCAAGTATTTGCATATATGTGGGTGCCACAGCTGCGCACGTAAAGCGCGTTATTGCGCACAGCAGGATGCATACTGCTGCAAACTTTGCACTGCATAAATTTAGCCCGCCTTTCCATACACCCAGTTATAGTCTCTGTTTTAAAAGAAAGAGTAGCTGCATGTCATTTTCAGGCCATAAATTTGCCTTTGTACACTTGCGTTATTGTGTTTCCCCACCGGTGTTTCTGAGTGGTATTTGGGCGAGAAAGGCAGTACACGCACAGGTTTTTCCAGAGCAGAAGGAGGAAGCCTTGCAGCAAACGAGACTACCAATGCACATTCCCTTATTCCCTCCCCTGCCTGCTCTGCTCTGTTCTGCTCTGCTCTCTTCTACCACCCCCTCTCCTCTCTGTCTGTCTCTCACTCCAGCAGAAACACTCTCTACCGAGTGTGGGGGATGGGCGCGCAGGCTCCAGCTCCCTCTCTCACCCCACTAACATTGAACTACACCGCACAGAGGAGGGAGAAAAAAAAAGGCAGACCTTATCTATCAGAAAGAGGATGCATGGACAGTTTCAAAGTCTCCCAAACAGTTAGAAAAACGAGGCGTTCGTCCTCTGCTCAGTCAAATGAAGCAGACATGGTTTTTTTTTTTGGCACGCACGGAAAACACAGGGTGTGTGCGCACAGTGCTGAGCAGGGGTGGGACGGTAATGAAAAGAGTGTGTGCGAGGCAGAGGGAGTTTTTGCTTGAAATAATTAAATGCGAATATATTAAACGGTTTACGAGGCGTTTAATAGTTCGACTATGTATTGATTAAAATTCAAAATCGGCCTGTAAGTGGGACGACATTGCCTTTCGGTTTCTGTTCTCACTCTCTACGCGCACGCACGCACGCACAAACTGTCTCTTGCTCTCTCTCTTTCACACAAACACACACACACACACACACACACACGCATCTACCTCTAGGGGGCTTGGATGTTGGGGGGGGGGGTGAGGCAGGAAGTACCACTGAGACAGCATACTTGATCACATGTGCAAACATCGAAACACAATTTAACATTCTGCCTGACACACCCCCTAATGCACATACACAGAGCTTTGCATGCCAAGGACTGTACACATATAATTTCACAGCCACGTCACACCACACAGGGTGAGTGCGATTTCCCACATCAGTGCGAGCTCTCAAAGTGGATCACGCTTTATTTTAGTCTGACTTCAACTTTGCGTGAGAGGCCCGCGTTAAAGCGCGCGTCTCTGGGCTCCGTTTCGGGGTGCGATTAAAAATGTGAGACTTTAAGCTGGGGTGGTGAACTAGGAGTACGGGGGGCGAGCTACAAACACTCACTGGGGAAGAGTTTTAGTTTAATTTAAAAAGACAGAGGATCTTCCATCCCAGAGACCAGACACAGGGCCAGTTGTGCAGAAACACAGATTTAATGTGGCTTCCTCTCCCCGCCTGACTTAATTTTTCGGCTCTGGCTGGTGGAAAGAATCGGAGCAGACTTTCGTGGATCAGGGAGGCGCATTTGCGAGCACATGTGCCACCTGCTGGACAAATAACACACCCAACTATACAAGGACCCAACTACTTGTGATGCCTTATTTAAGGGTTTTTATTCAGCCCTTTCAGTCTTTCTTAAAAAAAAAAAAATCCTCTGTGTATAATATAAAGTTGTTTTATAAAGGTTTATAGGATTATGTATTTTTTCCCCCCATTTACCCTGAACGTAAATGTTACTGTGTGCAAATGTTGAGAGGCAGCTGAGGCCCTGCAGATTATTATATTCCACTGCAGGTTATGTTTTTATGCACGCCTCTATCGGACATCTTCCTCACCCATCCAGTTCTTTTATATTCACCCAAAACATTTCATTTTTGCACCAATAATCCTAAAATAGGCAAAAAATAAATGGCTATATTCACTACAGTCATGTCGTTGTTCTAGCTTGATGTTCAAGTCGAGGCTACAAGGCTTTGCTCAAAAAAAAAAAAAAAGGAATGTGAAGCATCTATCAAACTCAAACAAAAATGTAAATGAAGGAATTTATTATTTCTGGTACATTTGAAGAAAATGTATTGAAAATGTTTCTCAAAAATCTCTTTTGTTGACAGCAGTACAAAAATATGATTACAGCCCCGCACATTTGCTCCCTTTCGTCCTCCTCGCTGTGATTCTTTCACGAGCTTTGGTGCAACCTTGAAGCACCTACAGCACCCACATTTAGTTCCTGTGTGTCCACTGCTTTAGTAGCGAGGCTAAGAAGAATTCAGGCCAAGTGAGATGGATGTTGCCAGGACTCCCTTGGTATACTGGTGCTAAAGAGGCGGCCGCTTTCGTCCTATTATTTGAGCTTTTCCATTTACAGCTCCATCATTTCCTCTTCCACAGTCTTTCCACTGGTTTCCACATACCTCTCTTGCACCCCGAGAGTACTGGTTGGTTAAATGTTAAGGAAAACTTGACAAACTGCATTTAAATTTACTGTTATTTCTTGGCATTATAAATCCTATATTATTAAAATTGTAAACATTGGGATATTATTAAGATTTTCAGACATGTCCTGTAAATCTTTAGGTCTGGCTTCAAACCAGATGAGTCACCGTGAGTCACCACAGCGATTAGGAAAGGATACGAGTTGAACTGAAAGTCTGCCCCCACAGCAGCTGACATCATGGCCTGCAGATTCCTCTCCTCCAGGTCTCCAAAGCAGTAGCCGTTGGCCTTGTCCACTGCTCGTAAGACCTGAATCATGCTCGCTTTGTCCTGGAAACAGAAAAAAAGAAATGCTTGATCCGGGGTTTTCCCATAGAAATAAAGAGAAACTACTCACTGGAAAAAAAAAAAACTTTCCCCGAAACCTCAATATGCTATTTTTGATGAGCTTTATATTTATGGCTTCTAGGCAAAAATATAAATACATATAGTGAGTTTCACAAGTCTAATTATATCATATGTGGTTCACATGTTCTAATTCTCTTGACTTTTTCCCCCTCAGCTGCGATTTACAACATAAAGAGGACGTTAAAGCCTTTTTGAAAATGTGTAAACACAGATTCATTGACCTCCAGCACTCAGAGCTTTGTATTTCTCTCTCAAAGTGAAAAGCTCTTTTGTTTTTGGCTGCTTTAGGTACCATAAGTAGGTAACCAAGGTAACTAATGGCTGCTTAAACTAAGAATATGTACAAAATACAGCAAAGCATCGAGGCTGCGTTTTCACCACGGTGGAAGCAGGAGTGTCGACCCGCCTCATGTATAACTCACTGGTGCCACATGCAGTGATGGCACACGGTCTAGACTCCTGTCTCCGCGCGCACACACGATCAAATCATTCTCCATAAAGAAGCGACGTCAGGGAACGAGTGCAGCGCGCAGACAGCCCACTTCCCTTTTAACAGTCCAATCCATCTGCACAAAATTGATCCAATCTTCAATTTGAAATGCTAAAAGTGATTTATGATTTAACGGTTCAAACAATGAAATATGAGGCAGGTGACTTTTTAGAAATTCTTAAAGGCCCGAGGAAAACGAATGCTTGGGTTTCAGGCGGACTTCTGCTCAGTATGGATGCTTTATGACTACCTTTTGATCCTTTTTCTATTCAAAGATACAAAGAAGGAATTCTTGCTGTACACTCAACATCTCACAGCAACCTGAAAATAAAGATGCAGATACAATAATGAAGTAATAAAAATGAACATTTGGTGAGTTCATCTTCAAAACACGAAACTAGTTTTTATGTATACTTTGTGGACCTTTTAGTGGTACACACAAACTGAAATCATCCAGCCGCACACTTTCTCAACCACTTATCCAGGTTTGTGTGGGGGATGGCGGATAACCCAGCTATCACCAGTCCATCGCAGAAAGACAAACATTCACACAGTATAGCCAATTTCAACTAACAGGAAAAGTCTTCAGGCTGTGGGAGGAAGGTGGAGTACCTGGAGAGAACCCACGCAAACACAGGGAGAACACGCAAACTCCGCACAGAAAGGCCCCGGCCGGCTGCTGGGTCGGAACCTGGAAGCTTCTTGGTGTGAGGCGACAGTACCACTCCCAAACTGAACCCCACAGTGTCAATTCTTTACATCAATGTATGTAATGTTGGCTACTGCTAGTCACTCTCCATT
This sequence comes from Cichlasoma orientale, assembly GCA_034780415.1. Classification (NCBI taxonomy): domain Eukaryota; kingdom Metazoa; phylum Chordata; class Actinopteri; order Cichliformes; family Cichlidae; genus Cichlasoma; species Cichlasoma orientale. The sequence continues at coordinate 97,161 of JAVDPK010000926.1, read as the reverse complement.
AGAGCAGTATATTATACATTCCATCGAATGTGACTGATCAGACATCAGCAGATCTTTAACCATCTCCTCCCTGGTGCAAAGTCTGTGTGATGCGGATCGTTGGCCCATTTAAATAAGGCAGGACAACTGTGGAAATAATCCTGACTAGATTCTACCCAAACTGTCAGAAATTCATGTCAAAATGTTTAATTAATTTACAGAAGCATTTTCTAATTCACCGGATTTAAAGCAACATTACCGCCAACACATACCAAGAAGTGTTTCAAAAAGCAGCAGCGGTACCTGTACATTGAGAGGCACAAAGGAGACAAGGCTGTAATCTTGTACGACCTCCGCCAACTTTTCATTCAGGTGGCGGAATTTTTTAAAGAAGGGGTCTGCAGCCAAGTGATCGAGAAGAAAGGTCAGGTCCATGACCTCTGTGTAGAAGTCAAGATTGAAGGCTGGAAAATAATGTAAACAAATGTTACTATGGTGGATAAAATTCAGCATCAGAGATGCACAAGTTGTTAAACACTCAACAATTCAGCTGGCAGTAGATGCCTGTACCATTTTTTTTCTCCATCCTACTTTCTTAGCAGGGAAGCAAAGAAATAGTCATGATAAAAAAAAATCTTTTGATGTCTTAATCACAGTCTTAGAATGTTTATCCAGCATAAATCAATATGATTCAACAGATAAATAACTACTGCCTAAAAATTTTGTTTTATTTGCCATGTCTTGCTTGAAGCATAGCCGTCAGCCCTTATTAACTCACCCAGCTTGCCATACTGCTCAATCAAGTCCATCTTGGACAGTACGTTCACATGGGGAAGCTCCACATGCAGCATTGTAGACAGAGAGGTGCACAGTACAGAAATGAACTTGGCTGGATCAGCACAGTAATGGGAGTCCACCAGGTGCACTGCTGTGAGCTAAAAAGAGAGTGTGGGAGAATCATTAGCCCTAAATGTTATTTTACAATCACAAGATGAATTTACTTTGTTGAGTTAATGTTGTGTCTACATGATGGCTGTGTGGGTAAGGCAGGAGTTGTGAAGGCTCAGCAGACGGGCGATAAATCCCTAATGCAGAAGCTCACCCTGAAATTCCACTTGGCCAGCTGTGAGAAGATATTCTTCACTGAATTCTGATGGGTGTAGAGCTCCACCTGTCCAGGACAGTCAAACAAGAAGTAGTAGTCCCTGTACTGTTTCAGCTTCTCCTCCAACCAGTCCAGATTTGCTTCCACGTACTCCATGCAGTAGAGAAGCCCACCATTGGGCCCTAGTTTTAAGCCCTCCATGACATCGTCTAGAGTCACCAGCTCTGAGATATCTACCGCACAGGAATACGGTATCCCTTCATTGGCAGGGTCCATGTTCACAACAATCACCTTGCGCCCCAGGTGAGTTAGAAACTCTTGCATCCCTTGGCAGTAGGTGGTTTTCCCTGAACCCGGGGGTCCAATAACCACCTGGCCGAAGCGCAGGGAAGGCTTCACTCCCGTTTGATTGGACATGGCTTCAGACTCGCGTTAGATGGTGCTGGGATGTCCTGTGCAGGGTACCAACATCCAGCTGGGGTGTTAGGTGGCGGGGTCACGGTATTTGATATCACAAGCCAAGGTTCGGGAGTTACACCAAGTACTACATTAAAAACTCGGTAACACTAAACAAATCCTAGACTACCATCCACTTTGGTATTATAAAAAAAAAGTAGCTATTTAAAGGTTTATGTGCGACAAAACATAAGTCTAATTAAAACACTTCTAAAGTTGCTTAAGATAATATGGACCTTATTGTAAATTACGGAAATACTGGCGAATATTTACCGTATACCGGCGCTATATTTACATGCGTATAGGGGTTGCTAACACATGCTAAAGCTACTCGGAAGTATATCAGAGTTACTTAACTGTGCTGTCAAAATAAAAGCCGATCATTAACAGTGTGAGATACGGGACTACTTTAGGCTACACTTCCTGAATTACCTCATCTTTGCTCACACACATTATTTCGTCATTAATAAGCTGTACAATTTATACACATGTGTAATGTATACACAAAGAAATTTCTAAGAAACATAATTAATATAGAAAACCTAGATGGCGTGTTAGATTAAAAATTTGAGATATTAATCACATAAAAATAAAACATTCTGGCCCAAAAAAAAGGACTCCATGACTTTAAATCGGTTTTAATATAAAACTCAGTCAATAAGAAAATATTACACATTCTTCACGTTTATACAGTTGAATTAAAGTCGTCTTTGTGGGCCAATGCTGCCACCTGGTTGCCACCCTCTGTACTTCATACTTGTGTTAGGCTGGCGTCTCAGCAGGGTGTCGCCTCCGTCTATGTCTTTAGGTTTATCATACACTGTAGTTATATGATAATCTGTTCTGGCCTTTTTTACAGGATGCAAGACCAATTTCTCTCCATGATACCTGCAGAAAAAAAAAATGCCATCAGCATCACCTTACTCATTTACCAAAGTATACAATTATATTAGAAGATGACTATTAAGCTGCATCCACACTTGAAGAGACATGGCGATCTGAGGCCACAGAAAGTGGATGTCATTCCGTGACTTTAAGAGACTAGGGGTAAAATAACAGCTGGTGATGGGAAGTGGGAAGGACCCAAAATAAACCTTTCTCAACTTCCAGGCAAGAGATTGAAACACCTGCAAATGAGAGTTAAGGATACCACCGACTGACAGATGAGCCTGGAACAAGCAACCGGCCATCAGCTGTAGAGCGGTGTGTGACAAGTGAATTGTTTTCCAGTGTGCACGCAGCTTTTGTTGATTCTGATCATGCTCACCCAAAGCCTCTTTTACAGTTGGGATGTTGGCCCTCATTTTCAAGTGCTTCAGGAATTCCAATCTGACTGTTTCCCAGGCCTTCACCTTCCCTCCAGCCCTGCTTTTCCATCACACGACGCCCAACACCCTAATCCGAGAAAAAATATAGGCACATTTATTCCATGTGTAACAGTAAGAAAGATTAAACCAACTTATGTATGATGGCAACCTCCTTACCTTGGTGAACCTCTCAAAGCTGCCAATAGACTGATTGTGTCCTGATCCATTTTCAAGACCCTCCCTCAGCCTCTTTTCATACCGCATTCTGACATAATCTCGAGCATCCATATCACCTCCATCTGTGAAAGGACTTGGTTAAAGGAAATCTGACTGCAGGAATAACACAGTTTAGTTAATCAGGGTAAAAATAGATGATAAAAAAAAAAGAGATACCTTTATCATAGTAAACACTCATGTCAACATCCCAGTCATCTGCTGTTTGTTCATCAAAATCTGAAAACAGACAGAAAGACATGAATGTAATCAAATTAAGGAATTACAAAGCATCTAAAGTAGCAGTGACAAAGAAAAAGTACAAAACCCCTGAAAATGATTTTAAATATTTAGACTGTAACACATTTTGTACCAGCCATGGAGTAAGGCAGAGAAATACACTCACTGGACACTTCATTAGGTACACCTTGCTAGTGCCAGCTTGGACATCATTTTGCCTTCAGAGCTGTATTAATTCTTCATGGCACAGATTCAAGGTGCAGATTTTGGTCCATATCGACACCATAGCATCACACAATTGCAGCAGATTTTTTTGGCTGCACATCCATGATGTGAATCTCCCGTTCCAACACATCCCAAAGGTGCTCTGTTGGATTGAGATCTGGTGACTGTGGGGACCATTTGACTACAGTGAACTCACTGTCATCTTCAAGAAACCAGTTTGAGATGATCCGAGCTTTGTGACATGGTGTGTTATTCTGCTGGAAGCAGCCATCAGAGGATGGGTACACTGACCACCACAGTGTACCCATCCTCTGATGGGTAAAGGGATGGACATGATCAGCAACAATACTCAGGTAGACTGTGGTGTTTAAACAATGCTTAATTGGTACTAAGGGGACCAAAGTGTGCCAAGAAAATATCCCTCACACCAGCAGCCTGAGCCACTGATGTAAGGCAGGATGGATCCACGCTTTCCTGTTGCTTCTGCCAAATTCTGACCATCTGAATGCTGCAGCAGAAATCACATGTCTAGTGTCCAATTTTGGTGAGCCTGTGTGAATTGTAGCCTCAGTTTCCTGTTCTTAGCTGACAGGAGTGGCACCCAGTGTGGTCTTCTGCTGCTGTAGCCCACCTGCTTCAAGATTCAAGATGTTCAGCGATGCTCTTATGTATAACTTGGTTATAACAAGTGGATATTTGAGTTACTGCTGCCTTCATATCAGCTTGAAGCAGTCTGGGTATTTTCCTCTGACTTCTGGCACCAAGAAGTACTGCTGCTCACTGAAAATGGTCTCTTTTTCACATCATTTTCTGTGAACCCCAGAGATGGTTGTATGGGAACCATCTTGATCATGTCCACATGTCTAAATGCTTTGAGTTGCTACCATGTGGCATTAATGAGCAGTTGAACAGGTGTACCTAACAAAGCAGCCAGTGAGAGTACATTTGCACTTATCTTTTAATATTTGTTACTAAAGCTCAATAAAAAGTGACACATCTGAACTGAATCGATTTCTTAAATACTTAATAACAGAAAAAGGCACCTTCGGTGTGACTTTCCACACCTATTATGCCTAAATTTGGTGATTAACAAGCACACACCACTGCTTGTTTTTATGAACACATTATAGAGTGTATATAAACCTAAAAAGCAAAATACCTTTTTCTTCAAAGTGAGAAAATGTGTTTTTGTTGCCTACCTCCTTCTTCTTCCTGCCAGTACTGAGCGTCCGTGTAGAACACCAGGCCTGAGCCTCCTTTCTCCCACTTCAGCTCGATCTCTTCTTCATACAGTCTCTCTTTGCTTCGCTCCTGGCTCGTTACATCTTCGTGCAAAGCCTCATGGCGTTCCCACTCCTCACAGCAGTCATCATCCTACAATCAACAAAATGAATAAATTAGCAAACCACAATACAGGGATGATGATTTCAGCTATGCTGTCCCTATTGGACACTCTATACAAACTAAAAACAACATGATTATTTGACACACTAGCAAATAGTTTGTTGACAGATTTAAACCAAACCTACGTCATCTGCATTTGACTGTGCATCCTCTTCATCTTCCTTCTGCGCCTCATCATCAGTTGTTTCTGAGTGATCACCCAGTCTTGATTCTGAGGATGAAGCAGCCAAAGTGCCTGGTCCCGATATTTCATGTCCAGCAGCTGTTAACACAGTCTCTTCTGTGGCCGGAAGTGTGCGAGTGTCATGGTACTGGAAGGGCACGTTCCCATAACGACGGTTGGAACTGGTCTTGGGGAAGGTGAGGCCCAATTTCCGAATGAGGCGCGGAGGCAGGCGGCAGGCTTGGATGAGCTGGAGAAACACTTTTACGGGCGTGCCCACATTCCCGTTCTGCATCAGAGCAGGTGGATTGAGCTCGGAGAGGCTTCTGAGGTCGGCCTCCGTGAATCGCTCCATTAGGGACACACGGTGCCGCTGTTCATACTTTGTTTTATAGGGGAAAGACCCATCATCTGGAAAAACATATAAGAAAAAAAAACATGTACACAGTGACAACACAACATGATGTGAAAAGTTTACGCACTGCTTACTTTTAGGCTGGGAAGCTGTAATTCCTTATTATCAGGCTGTTCTAAAAGCTCCCTGAAAAGCCTTCAGTTAAAACAAAACTCTGCAGCGAGAGTACTGACAGGGACTACAAAGAGAGTGTGTTTTTCCCCATACTGGCTTCTCTTCCTTAGCTCCCTGTTAAATCCAGAACTGAATTTTAAATCCTTCTCCTAACATACAAAGCCCCTCTTAAAGACCTCACAGTATATGATTCCTCGAGTTTCTAAAAGTAGGATGGGAGGCAGAGCCTTCAGCTGTCTGGCACTGTTGTGGCGTCAGCTCCCAGTATGGATTTAGGAGACAGCCACTCTCTCTACTTTAAAGATCAGGCTTAAAACCTTCCTTTTTGATAATGCTTATAGTTAATAGTATAGTCATGAGGCTCAAGCTGCTGGGGTGGGGTGGGGGGTTTGGGTGGGACTTCCCATGATGCACTAAGTATATAGTCTCTATTCCCCTCTTTTCATTCCCCATGTGCTTATATGTGTATCCTTGACTTCTTTTGTCCTGCTTGTTGCTTGTGGTCCCTATATGCCCCACCCTGAGCCTGGTCCTGCTGGTCTCTTCCTATTAGAATCAAGTTCTTCCCGGCACTGGTATAGCTCACCTGGTTGAGCAGGTGACCCATGTGCCATAAAGCTATTGCAGTGGGCCTGCAGTCAAGTCTGAGTTTTCCTGTCTTCTTTCTACTAAATAAAGGATAAAAAGCCCCCCTTTCAAAAAAATAAAATAAAATAAAATCTTGTACCAGCCATCACCAACATGCCCACAGAGGCTCGTTGGGAGTCTCTCTAATATTACATTGTCTCGCTTCTTCTTCTTTTGGCTGCTCCTCTTAGGGGTCACCACAGCTCATCTGCCTTCATCTCTATCCCTTGCATCCTCTTCAAGGGATAAGGCGAGGTGGAACAGATGTTACTGTAGTGTCGTCACCTTATGATATAAAGCGCTTTGAGGTGACTGCTGTTGAACTGAACGACACAGTTAACAGTAAAATATACCTTCACCTATTGTAAGCCAGCTCCACTGCCAGGACAGACAGAAAATCTTTGATCCTACACGCAATACCTTTTGATAATACATCACATCTTTTAAAATTCAGTTTTACTTTGTTCATTTTCACAGCAGAGCTGCAGGAGCTACAGCTGTTACCACAGGCTAAGTAATAATCCAGTGACTTATGTGCAAAATACCCCTTTAATACTTCTCATGTTACATCATTCACCTTTGTTATGGGAAACTTTGACTCTCTTGATAACACATCGTCTTGCCAGCCAGTTTCCCTTCGCCTCAATCCAGTGGTTTCCCGCATACATTCTCACGAATCTGTCCGCGTCCTTAGCGCGAACTGAGACGATACAACAGCACGACTTCGCCGCCGGCTTCGACTCGAATGCGGTCCCCTCAGCGGGCTCCGGGGATGTGGAGCGGGGCTCCTCGCCGTCTCCACACACCGTGTTCTTAAGTACTCCGGACTCCCGGAGAACCTCCGGCCTGTGTCGGTAGTGAAAACAATGAAAACCGCCGCCTTCTATGAACTGACTAAAATAATTTCTCAGGTCTGCTGAGCGAAAGGCGACGGGTATGTTGTTTATTGCTAAATACACTGGAGGTTCAGCTTCAGCGTCCGCCATGATTGTTTATTTTCGGTAACGTCCGAGAACGACGTTCATAAATGACGTCATGTCCGCTTCCAGAGACATTAAAGGGAACCTGTGTAAAAATTGCAGAGATGACGTAAAAATAGAAAAACTAAACTGAAAATACTTCATTACAAGTAAAACTCCAAACTCCGCACTCCTCAGCAATCAATCAACCAATCAATCAATACTTTATTTATTTAGCACTTTTCATGTAACAAAGATGCAACTCTAAGTGCTGTACACATAAAAACAGGGAAAAAAATTCACACCCATAGACATGCATCCCATTCACTAGACATTAGACACCCACCCAGGACCAATCATATAGTCTGCGCTGTAGCAGGAAACCTAGGGAAATGTTATCATACCAAAAATTCCGTATGAAAACACTGAGATAAAAAAAAAAAACAATAAGTAAAAGGTAAATATAAAGGCAACTAAGGTGAAATAATAAAAACATAAATGTACTAAAAGAAGAATTAACATGTAAACAGACAATGCAATGAAAAGTGAAATGACTAATTAAACAGATAAAAAAAATTAAAAAGCCAAACTAAAAAGGAAGGTCTTGAATTTTGTTTTTAAAAAGTCCAACAGTCATAATGCTTCCTATAAGTGATCTAGAATGTCCTGCTGAGGTCACCCGGGTGTATCTTTTACTTGTGCTGTAGCCTGCATCTGAGAAATTTTGAGAGTTTTTCCTACAGCTGAGTCACTCTGCTCATATTTCATTTCTCAGGAGAGGCTCAAGCAACATACTATGGCCTGAGTAATGCTGAGCTATGGTATTATACCACTGTATGTGCTGAACACAAAATACATTCTGAGTAAACCCAAAGCTGTGTGCTGTGTTTTATTTTTTAGTTTTTGTGTGTGTGTGTGTGTGTGTGTGTGTGTGTGTGTGTGTGTGTGTGTGTGTGTGTGTGTGTGTGTGTGTGT
>JAVDPK010000926.1:63614-75976 GCA_034780415.1 Cichlasoma orientale | reverse complement strand
TAGGGGTCTTCGGCCCAGTGGCATTTCAAAATTTTTAAATCTGGCCCAGAAGAAAAAGTAATTGAATAGGCCTGCATTAAAGCTTCCTGTCCCACGGCCTGATAAAGGAGACGTGGAAAGCGCTTCAGCTTCTCGGCACATCAAGGTGAAATTAATTTGACTGATTGAACAGGTGTTCTTAGTGTGTTCTGGTAGCTGCACTTCCAGGAGGGTGAAAGAGAAGCAGTAGATTGGAATCAAGTAGAACAACATTTTATACATTTCCTAAATCATCAAATTAATACACGCACAGTTGCGTGCACATATAAAGCGTATTCTCTATATTAAGCTTAAAAATACTCCAGCTGACACTCTGAACATAACCTGCTCCTGACAGTTTTGCGGACTCTGTGCTGTTTGAGGGTTTCAGAGTAAAGATGAAATATAAAAACAGACGTAGGCTTAGTCTGCGTACACATTTGATATGAGGTCTACGAGTACAGTGTAGGTGTCCTGTTTTAGGATCATATGTGAACGCTTACAGAACAATGAAGCGTTGTTTAAAAAAACAAGAAAACAAATCAATGAATAAGGAATCTATGATTGACGCTCATCAGAGAAACACAAAGACTTTAGACTCTCCCCGCAGAGTTCCGAGGTATCTTCCAGGAATGGTGACACTATTTCCCGGAGAACTGATTGAGTAGCCGGTGATTTCATACCTGTTGATCTCGAATCACAGCATAAGTGATCATAGCGATTTACCCCAGTAAGAAGTAAGCCACCTTCGCTGAAAACCCAGGGTTAACCCCGAAAGATACCCGGATAAGCCAACATCCTGCACTGCAGTATAGGCCCGAGATCTCAGTCCCATAGAGCACACATAAATATATGAATGATGTGTGTACGCATGCCATTTAACCATCTAAGAGAGGAGTTATTTATTATAGAATGGGGGAAAACATAGAAAAACAAACACTTTGGCTTTAATCAGTTGTTAGTATTTATCAAATGTCACAATTATATGCAAGCTGTTGGTTATGTAACTTCAGCTCAGGACAGTGACACTATGTTGAAATGTAGTGTTACAGTTTTATACACAGTCTATTTAACGTGTGTTTTTTTCCCTCTAATGGTTCTCTGTCCCCCTCTCATGGAAAATAGTGGAAGTCACACGTTTACTCTGCTCAACGGAACCATAAGAGGTGAACGGAAACTTTATTGCATACACAAACCTTTATCAGTGCAAAACCCGCACGCAAAACGCGATTTTAAATGTTTAACACCTGAAAGTAACTCAGAAAAATGCAAATGCTAAAATCAAATCCGGCCCCAAAATCTGGGCTTGCTCTTGGAAATCTGCAGGTTGCATCACTTACAGCACAAGCTCACGATTGATCTTGCCCTGTGGTATTTTAGTTGTGAAACTAACACGACACCTACATACAGGTAAAACAGGAATGTGCTGGTGGGGGAGTGAGCCAGAGGAAACGGGGTTACACAGGGCAACCGCAACACTCCACAAACAGAAAAGCCCGTCTAAAAAAGCTGCGCGTGTGGCAATGGAGAACACAGATACAGCTAAATTTACAGTGTTAAAGTCTTTGTTTAAAAATGTACTTTTCTGCATTTAACCTTTGAAAAGAAATCAAATTGTTTTCACGACTGTTTTAGAGCCATTTTCTTGATGCAGATTTGGCTGTTTTTTGTTTTTTTTTCTTCCCATTTAAGTTAAGTCACAACTGAACACAGCTAGACAGGATCCAACAAAACAAAACAAAAAGCGAAAGAAAATCATTTAACAAATTCATTTGTTTGACCCAAATTTGGACAGCCTCCTGAAATCAGACTTTCTGCACTCCTCCTTTCCCTTTGCCATAAATGACTAAGACAAAGCCGTGGATTTTATTTCCTTTCTGTAAGAACCAGCCAAACAAGTTCCTCCTTTTGCTGAGGGCGGAAAAAGCCTGCCTGCTGTAACACAGTGACCTCGGGGAGATGAGCTTGACAACAATAATCCAAGAGATAAAGAGGAAAAATAGGCTAAAGAAAGAGTGCCAGTGAAGGGAAAGACCTGTTGATATACACGAGCAAAATCATTTGCTGCGAAACAAATTGAGCTGCTTACACGCAGACAGCACGAATCCACTATTACGAGCTCTGAGATTACAGGCGCAGACTTAGACTCTTGAATACTAAAAAAAAGGACTTGAGATTTTTTTTTATTTTGTAGCTAAAAAATATAAAATGTGGACAAACACCACAAATGGTTTAAAAAAACCACAAAGTAACATTGTTTGAAGAGTATTTACAAAATATGGCTTAACAATACAGGTTTCAGGTGAAAACATGCATCTTAGGATTCTAGAGAAGGGGCAGGAGTCAACAAGCTCATACATACATACAGCACATGCACAACGGCTAGCATAAACAAGAACAAGGACAAGACTGAGGACGGTTTTGTTCAAACATCTGCCTCTTTCCTGTGACATCACTTTTACCATCTTTAAACACTGCATACAAAAAAAAAAAACAAAAACAAAAAAAACCTACATCGCCTATCCTGATTGTGTGTGTGTGTGTGTGCGTGCGTGCGTGGGAAGGGAAAAGTCTCTTTTGTAGGGCATTTGCTTCAAAGATAAAGTTGCCTGAATTTAAATAGCAAGTAGTAGCCGGACCACTAAAAGGAGTACAACCACCCGGGGTAAAAGGTGCTCAACTCAGTAACAGCAGAAGGATGAAATAGTCCGTCTCTTTATATTTTGTTGGCCTTTCAGAGAATCAGAGGAGCACCTGAGGAGTAGGTTTCGGTGTCGTGGTGGTATGCCGAGTAGGCCGTGGTGGTGCTGGAGGAATATGCTGCAAAAGGACAAAAAAATTAAAATAAAAAAAAGAGAAAGAGAAGCATTATTTAATGCAACGGCATGAAAAAAAAAAGAGCAGAGAAGCAGATGTTAGATTTGCTCCACAAAAGATGGAAAAAACAGATTAACCCGGGACGCAGACACGGTCCCTGGGCGCCATGTTAAAGTTGTGAAAACACAGTGTGGTGTACCATCATTGAAAGACGAGTAACAGGACACCCGTCCTTTTACCAACCTCTTCACAGAACAACAAAGAAAAAAAACAAAAAGGAAAAAAAGCTTGGTTTACGTAATCAATCTGTAACCCAAGTTACTGAAATTACTTAATAGATCAGAGGACATTATGTGACATATATTTAATGCGACTTGATCTGCTGGTCTAGCGGGTGGTATAGCATGTCCATGGAGCTGGAGGGCAGGCTGATAGGGAGGTGTAAGGTGAAAGAATATGCAGAGAATGGAATATGCCGAGAAAAGGGCAAGAATGTAGAGCTTTCACTGCTAAGAGAGTGAGATGTTACTGAAAAGCAGGAGGAGGAGGAGGAGGAGGAGGAGGAGGTGGTGAGAAAATGCCTACAGCTGCTGCAGGCACAATGGGCTGCACAGCCCCCCCTCCGAAACACACACACACACACACACACACATTCACACAGCAGGCCAGTAATTACACCTGAATGACCAGGACAAACAGTAGTACAGTGAACAGAATTAATATTAGATGCCAAGTATCTTAATTCCAAGTGAAACCAAAAGAAGATGGAGTCTGTGGGAAACCCCCGCGTGTACTCACTTCTCCCACTATAATTTCTCATTTTTCTCGCCAGCTCGTCCGATGGCGTCTGCTCCGACACTTTGACCTCGGGAACTGTAGCGGGATGCAAAAAAAAAAAGACAAAATAAACACAAGCTGAAAAGGGAGGTCCGGCAAACGTTAGGATTCATCTGGTCATCTCTGTTGTTGTGCAGTGTTTTGGTAGATGCCGCACTTGCATGGACTTGCCTCAGATTAACCAATTGTTATGAGGCTACTGCATGTAAAATACCTGGCGTATTAGAGCTCACAACTATGAGCCAAACAAAAGAGCTGCAGCAGCCGGTGTTAACAGGCTATGAGTCATTAAGGAAAGACAGGTCAGATGATTGGTATATTTGGTATGTTGCTGCCAGGTGGGAGTGAAAAGGGTTGTCTTGTGTATCTCATATATATATATATATATATCACTAACCCAAAAGAAAAAAGATTCTTACAATCGCTGCTCATGAAGGTGTTGGTCATGGTCTCGTTGCCACTGTCGGGGAGAGTCCCGTCACTCCTGCCGTTAGGACGCTGCCCCATTGACGGGTAATCCTTCTTCCTCTTGCCCTTTCGCGTGCTGATGCGGATGACCCCGTGCACCAGCTTGCACTCGGCCTCCTGCGCCTCCAGGTTGTAGTCCTGAGCGATGCTGTAGATGAGCTCGCTGATCTCGTTGGTCTTGCGGGAGAAGGAGGAGTCAGAGGTGCACTTGGCCAGCTGGTCGATCTGATGCAGGGCATAAAGCTCCAGCAGCTTCTTGGTGATAAGAGAGTCAATGTCTGTGTCGTTCTGGTCGTCTAAGTCATAGTCCTCATGGGACAGCAGGCTGGTGTTGCTCACCGGCCGCTGGCTTTCCCCCTTACCGGGTATGCGAGTCCGTTTGGAGGCAGCAACCGGATACTTTACTGTCTGACCTGCTATGCGCACATCTGGGTAGCGGAAACTGTCACTCTGGGGCAATCTGGAGGGCTTCGGGGGCTTATTATTGGGCTCCAAAGAGATGCTGCAAGTAGGGTTGGTCACAGCCATGCCATTAGGAGGTCGAGGCTCACCACCCGCTTTAGGGGTATGGTCTGTAGAGCTCTCATTAACAGGAAGGCAGGGCTCCCGGGTGCCGTAAAATCCACAGGTCAGTACACAACAGATAAGAGCCTTACAGCTACTCCAGCCCACGGAGGCACAGGAGCCACAGGACTGTCTGCTGCTTGGCACACTGTCTGCTGACCCTGGAATAAATCCTATAGTCTCTGAACTCCTTCCAGTGCCATTTCGTGGGTAGCTTCTGCTTCGACCATACTTGCTCTCTGAATACCGGGAGTGGTCACGTAGATGCTCCCCATGAGGATCCTTGTAGGAGTCTTGGCTCGTTGTGCTGTCCCTGGATATAGTCCGGTTGGGTCTATGCTTTTCCACCCTGGAGCTGGAATTGGGATATTTGTGGCGGGGAGCCCCTGTGCTGTGGCCAGGCATGGCTCACAAAGCCCGGGACCTGGAGTGGGAGGGAAAAGTTTAAACTTCGTTTGCTACCAAACAGGCTTACAGAATAAAAAAAACAAAAAAAAAAAAAAACGCACCCCCAGCACACTGAACTAAGCTGCATTTAAAACTCACACAGGCAACACGTATCTTACAGTAGAGCAACCAAGCATGAAGCTCGGGAGAATGTAAATAAAGCTGAGTGCATTGATTTTTATCTTAATAATAACTATCGTCGCACCCTTAATTTTGCCTAGGTGCGGAGGAGAAAAACTGAGACCAAACCTCATTCAACATTTAACAGTTTTCCATTTTACTTGCAAATCGCCCACTTACCGCATAAGAGGAAACAGTTGCGGCTGTTTTTTTTTATCCCAGATAACTTGTTCAACGAGCAAACCGCGGAAGTCTTAGAGAGAGAGAAAGAAAAAACTACGCTAGCGTCCCAAGCAGAGAAAACAAAGCTCGATTTCAACCGCCCACAGATTTCTAAGTTACTGTACTCCAACAAACTTTGCAAACTCAAAACACAGTCCGACACTCGGAGCGAAATACACAGCTCAGCTCATCCGCGTCGTTTATCTTTCAGTACAATTTACAGTCTTGCGTTGCCGAGAGTCTCCCAATGTTTGGCTATTACCTGCGGCTACAGCTAATCCCAGATCCTACACCCACCCACAGGTGAGTCGTTACGTCACGCGAGGCGGATTTGAACGTGCAGAGGAAGGAACGGGAGGGTGGCTTGGAAAGAGAAAGGGCGGCAGGGTATGGGGGAAACTATTGCCTAATAACATATATATATATATATATATTTTACAGAAAAAAGATCAACTAAAATCATGTTCCCTTTCTTTTAGTTAAAAAATATTTAAATACGCAGGAATTTAATGTGACATAAAATGGCTTTTTTCTTTTTTCTTCTATATTTTTTTCATTTTCAATTATTTATTTTTTTATTTTACTATGGACCCACAATTAAAAAAAACCCTGAAAATTCTGCTTAAAAAAAAAGTATTTATTTTTTTTAAATTTTGAACATTTACATGTACAGTTCAGTTCAAACTCTGATTTTTCCATCTTTCAGACACCTACAGTACATTGTTTGTAACTTGAAAATTAAATACATAATGACTAAAAAACTGATAACATAAATGTGCAGATTGAGGGAATTGATATATAAATAAATAGATAAATAAAATTAGAATAAATAATTTCAGAGGAAAAAGAACTACAGAAATTACTATCAGAATATTTCTCTGATACAAACAGTTTATCTACAATTAAAACAGAGACTTCTCTGTTATTTAATGGAGTACATACAATTGAAGAACATTTTCTATCTTTTTATGGTTTATGTATTCCATACTTTATTTGGTGTAGTAGGGCAGGCCATAGGCAATGTCTTTGTTGGCAAGAAGCCTGTGGATGTGCAGGTGATTCAGACCTCTGGCTCCATTCTTAAGGATAAATCAGATGAGACCTGTAGAATCTTACCTTACCTTTCTGCAATTTTCACATTTTCCAAAGCCACCCAGTGGAACCTTTGGAGACCAGTTCTGGCCTCCAGGCTGCATGCACCCCTGATAAAAAAAAAAATCACATGATGCAGCATAATAGAGAAATTAGAGTGCTTTAAAGTGCACTTTTCTGATTTATCCACACAAATCCTCCTTAACACGCAAATACAATAAGCAGGCAGCCCTGGCAGGGACACAGAGGTGCACAGCTGCAGAGCCAGCAGGTGTATTTTCCAGCCATATCTTTCATTCTGCCCTACTTTCTCCTTGTATAGAAACACTTAATCACCCACTCTTTGAATTGAAATAGTATGGCAATCTCACCTGGAGAAATACATGAGTCTACATAGCACTGCATTCCTCACTGCACTCACAATAAATCAGCACAGCACAAGAATATTAAATACAGCATTTTCTTTATTTCTAATTAATGTAAACACAAGTTCCATATCATACCAAGACACATTTCCTGGAATATAATAATACAAGTCACATTATTTACTCTCCTAATAACAATGAAGATATATGGTCAAGTAAATTTAAGGGTTTGCCTTCTGTAATTTACTGAAGCTTACACAGTATAAAAGGCCTACCCTACCATTCACTGGTTATCTATCACTGAGCTGCCTTCTATGCTATTTTTTTTGTTTGTTTTTATCTCCTGCTTATTATCGAGATATATGAACTAATGATGCTATTATCAGACAATAAAGCGCAGTTAACAAAAACTGACATGCGCTGCCTCATACATTTCTGATATAGCCTATGTGTTATGTCCTTATAAAAATGTATAATAATAATAATAAAAAACACACAACTAAATTACAAATACCGTGATCTAGTGCCTCAACAAGACAAAGGCACTTTTTAGGGTTCTAGGTTGTAACTGCAGTATGTACAGAGAGCTCGAGGCATAAAAATGTACATTTCCTGGCTCAAACTATTCACATCAACATCACATTATGCCAAAGAATCAGTTTATCATAAGTTTACAGGGAGGGAGGTGGTCACCGGTTTGACTTGTGTTTTTGTGTGGATGATAGAGGTGTCACTGGGCAGCTGTTGTGACAAAGATAACCCTAACTGCCTTTGTGCCCTTCTGCTGTCTGCTGAGATGTGCCCCAGCCGAGGGTCCGAGTCAATCTCGTACCGGTAGTGATAGCCCTCCAGAACATCCCGACAGGCATCTCTCATTTCATTGATCCACTTCTTCATACCTTTGCGATTCAGGTAGAGCACAAAGAGGAAAACCATGCCAACAAACCCCAGAACCAGCCCCAGGAAGACATAGGAGGTCTGCAGGGTGAGATTAGCGACCTCTGCAAGGACTGGAACAACACAGCCGATATCCTGGACGCTGAGCCCCCGCAGGCGAGTGTCGGTTAATGCGACAGGTGAGGCACATCTCACAGCATCTGCATCAACCTTAGCTCCGGATTTATTCAGCCACGTGACAAAGTCATGGATCTCACAGGAGCAGGTGTAGGGATTGTTACCGAGTAGGATTATGATGTCCTCAAGCTTCTCTATCTCCTGCAGAGCATCGGCTGTGAAAGTCCTGAAGGCATTGTGCGTCAGGTCCAGCACCTCCAGGTGATTCATGCCGGAGAAGGTCCCACTGTAGACTGCCACTAAAGAGTTGTTAGCGAGAAAGAGCTGCTGCAGATTGGGAAGGTGGGAGAACATCCCTGGGGGCAGCAAGGCAAGCTTGTTCCCGGAGAGGTCGAGGCGGAGGAGCCCCGCAAGGCCACCCCAGCGCAGAGCTGTGGTGAGGTCTGTGAGGGCAGTAAAGTTGTAGAGTGCCTGGCTCAGGTTGAGCTCCTGAAGGGGGCTGCCAGGTATGCTGAGAGCCTCTGGATGGATGAGTGCCAGCTGGTTTCCACTGAGGTCAAGGAAGCGCAGGTTGATGAGGGAAGAGAAGGTGTGGGATGCCATCTCTGTTATCCTGAGGAGACGACTAACACTTTAACATCAGGTCTTAGAGATTTTATAATATTCTCATGCTTGGAAACGAGAGAACTCGCCTCACTGTACTATCAGTTATAATAATAATTTACAAACCGCATTCACAGAAATAGGTATAATTTATTTATTATGTACACAAAGAAATACACTATTCAAATATGGCTTAACATACATGTTTGAAACTGGAAAAAAGAAAAATAAAACTAACATTCTCACCTGTTATTGCTTAAAATGATGTTAGTGATGTTCTCCAGCTCTGTAAATGAACTGGGTCCAATTTGGTGTATATTATTCCCTGTGATAATGACGGTCTTGGCAAATCCTGGAATATTTTGTGGCGCCGTGAGCAGATCTTTAGAAACGCATTTTACTGTGTGGATCACAGCGAAACACTCACAGCCAAAAGGACACTCCAAGCACCGGCACGGTGCACAGAAAAGAATCCCCAGAAACACAAAGACAGCAGAAAAGCACATCTCTAAATAATAGCCAAGAGGGGGAAAATAATTAAAATGTTTCAACTATTAGAATATTAATAAATCAAACTCTGTTATCCTTTTTCTCGGAAAAATGATCAGATAATGCAGAGGTGGCAAAGACTGCTCGCTCAGTCCTCATCTGCTGCACTGTGGGAATAAAGGTTCCCGTAAAGTGATGGTAGTTCATATCACACAGAATCTGCTGGATGAAAACGTGGTCCCCTTAAAGGTACAGAGGACGATTAGGGCGTCCACAGCCGGTGACCCACACCACAGTCTGCCAGGGGAGACAATCAAAGAGCTCTGCACACAGCAAATCCAAAACGCAGGTACAAAAACAGAAATTTTAAACTCTTATAGACATACAATAAGCAATAATACTTATTTAGGTACACACAGGTCTAAAAGCAAGATTCAAAATACATATTGTGTAAACATTTGATCTAATATTGCTCATAAAAATTGGCAGGATCAAGTGTGAGGACGCACAATAGGAAATAATTCAATTTCTCACTGGAGAAAAGCAAATAGTCACAAACAAGGAATCGCTTAAAATATCAGTTTCGATACACATGAGGAAAATGGATTCAAATGAACCACAATACCCTCATTTTTCACATGTGGGGTCTCCATCATTCTATCTTTGGTCTGGTGGCTCATAGTTCTAAGACAAATAATTGATGAATACGTCCAGCATGAAGATTTCGCGATCGGTTTTCTAGCGATTCGTCACTGAAATATACATTAGCCCGTCTGGAAACACATTCATTATTGCCGTTCATGAAAAATACATCTCTGCAACTGGAATGCGGTGCTCTACTGGGGTGTGATCTGGAGATCATCTCCCTCATAATACTCTTAACAAAGCAAAGCAAAAAACACAGAGCCCAGTACGTGAAAAACAAACGCAGACGCTGTAGTGTACCTTGCTAGCATAATACACAATAAGAAATAAAAATATCAACAGTTGAAGCATAAATTAATTTCAAAACTAACCCAAAAAAAGCTAGGCTTTGCCCTTTAATACCATCCTACAGTCTACATCACTACAGACGAGACAGTCGTTCAGTTTTTGCACAAACGTCCCATCAAAACACACCATTCACGTCAATGACAGCGTATAAAGTACAACCAAAGTCCGAGTCAGCTCATTGTACTGCTCGCTGCATTACTGTAGGTTGAATGTGAGGATGAAGGTGGCGAAGACTCCGCAGAGCATGATGAAGGGCAGCCAGGTCTTGAGGAAAGCGGCCCAGCTGGGAGATTAAAAAAACACACACACACACACACTTATTAGAGTACTTATCAAACACCTGGATATTGATGGCACGCAGCAGAGGAGAGGGGGCACTCTTTCAAGGAATATTTTTGAAAAGACAAGGACATGTGAGGTGTCACATGGTTCGATCTCTCATAGTCACTACACCCCAGCTTGCGTCCTATTGTCCCCATCCACCCAGCCGGTGCGGGGAGCCCCAGTGGAGGACTGACCTCCAGTTGTTACACAGAGGGGAGCGCTGCTGTCAGTGATTAATTACACGACTCCCCTTCTGTTTAAAAGACTCCTGTGCCACAGGATGGTAAGTGCAGAGGCAGCACAAGCTGTGACGCCAGCATTCTCCATGTGGGTCAGCAGAGAATAATGAGAGAGGATCTCTGAGCCATATGTCTCTTAATGTTCACCAGCATCCAGGAAGCAGAGCAATTAAACAGACTGCGTTCGGAGTGAAGATGCTCCAGGTGTGCTGGCACAGTAACGTTTTCCTTCAGCTAAATTGCATTTCTGCTACAGCTACTCGTATCTTCCTCTCATGTAGTGCCTATTCCTGAAAAAGTGAAAAGGAAGTGCTCTTGCTTTCTCCCAACTGCCATGGCACTCATGGGACACTTTATTAGGTACACCTTGCTAATACTGCCTTGGATCACCTTTTAGAATTGTATAGAATAGAATGCCTTTATTTGTCATTGTGCAGGTGTACAACGAAATTTGGAGCATTTCTCTAAGGGGTACATACAGTTAAGATGGAAAAAAAAAAAGTAAAAAAAAAACTCCCCACTCGCCCCACTGGTCTTTGTCCTCCAGTCTTGGGTCCTCTATCAGAGGCTGGGAGCTTGAGGGTCCTGCACAGTATCTTAGCTGTTCCCAGGACTGCACTCTTTTGGGCAGAGATCTTGGATGTAATTCCTGGAATCTGCTGGAGCCACTCTCCCAGTTTGGGGGGTCCCAGCCTGTGGTACTACTTGAGCTTCTCATGTTCCTTCTTCTTGATTTTACCATCACTTGGTATTGCTACATCTATCACTACAGCTTTCTTCCTCTGCTTGTCCACCACCTCTATGTCCGGATGGTTAGTCAACACCAGTTTATCCGTCCGTATCTGGAAATCCCACAGGATCTTAACTTGGTCATTCTCAACCATCCCATTCTGACTTGGGACTTCCAGGCCATACTCGACACAGATGTTCCTGTATACTATGCCAGCCACTTGGTAATGCCACTCCATGTATGCCCTGCCTGCTAGCATCTTGCACCCTGCTGTTATATTTTGGATTGTTCTGCTGATTGCACCTGAGGTTTTGCCTGGTGTGGCAGACCCCAGCCTCTGTCGATCTTGTGCTTAGAGCCTGTTCCTGTGCTGCCATGATTAGTCATACAGACAAAGCTGGACTGAAAGACAGCACAGAGGCACTGATCATGGCAGCACAGGAACAACCTGTTGGAGCTGTTGGAGCATGTGCAGAATGTTATTTGTACTCCGTGTCATTACTTGGAAAATGCGACCTGTAGATGTTGTTCAGCATTAATGGTACCTTCACAGATGTACAAGCCCGAACATCACACTTGTTCCTTATTTGTTTTCAGCTTTCCCTCAGTGAATCCAAATGATGTGTATGGGAAGTGCAGTATTTAGCACTGTTGCGTGACAGCAAATCCACCTGCCAGCTGGGGCCTTTCTGTGTGGAGTTTGCATCCTTTCCTGGGTACTCTGCCTCCCACAGTCCAAAGACATGCATGTTAGCTTAACTGGTGATTCCAAATTGGCTGCAGTAGGAATGTGAATGTGAATGGTTCTCTCTCTCTCTCTCTGTGTTAGCCCTGCAACAGACTGGCAACCTGTCCAGAGTGTACCCCACCTTTTGCCCTATGACAGCTGGGATAGGCTCCATCCCCCTTGTGATAAGCAGAAGAAGATACTTACTCTGGATGTCATTACCTTGGCCTCCAGTAACACTGTGAGGAATCTTGGAGTCATTTTTGACCAGGATATGTCCTTCAATGCACATA
>JAVDPK010000926.1:4307-54192 GCA_034780415.1 Cichlasoma orientale | reverse complement strand
ACACGGGGAGAACATGCAAACTCCACACAGTGAGAGAGAGAGAGGCCTGGGCCAAGGTGGAATCGAACCCAGGCCTTGCAGATGGTATTCTAACAGTGAGAGGCATCAGTGCTAACCACCGCGCCACCGTGCCGCCCTAATTGGTAACAATTTTTTTGATTAATTGTTAATTGGTAACAATTAATCAAAAAAATAAATAAACACTTAAATCTTTGCACCATTTGAGTCGGGTCCTTTGAACCTCATCATCATTTTGACTACAAACTGCAGCAGCATTTCTATGTTCACATAAAATCAAAAGCAATAAGCGTGGAACATCTTTTAACACTACTGCTATCAAATTGTGCCCTGGGCTGAAAATCAACAGTTACAGCAATCTGACAGCAGAAGGGTCATTATCATTATGAAAATTCACTGAATGCAAATTAGGAAAAAAGCTTTAGATGCCTGAACAGTGGCTGAAACAGAGGCGCAGGAGTAGCTACATATTATACTGCACCATTGAGAAATCTGCAAAATTAAAAATGCATGAATTGTATCAAGGTTATTCCAAATTCCAAAGTGTCAGTAATTATCAGTAGATGCAGCCAAGCTATCAGTATGAGAAGCCTATATGATATCCTTCCTAAGTAAATACACCTATGGCATAGTTTTAAAAAAAATTCTATGTGGCCTCTTTCTTGAGCTTTTGTGTTTATAAAAATTTCATTAAACCTGACCTCTGACCTTAAGGTCAAGGCCACCAAAATTCAATACTCCCACCAGCCTTTTCAGCCTGAGGGGTAAAAACTGAACTCACCTGTAGTTGTGAATCATCCTGATGTCGTAAAGTCGTACAAAAGGCCCATTGGCTCCCACAGCCAGGTAGTTGTTGTCCCGTGGGTTCACAGCTAAACACTTGGCCTCAACCAGCTGACCACAGAACTCCGTCAGGTCAATCAACACCTCCGAGTGTTTACTGTTCTCCCTCAGGTCGTACTGTCTGTTGTGAACGACGTGAAAATGAACACTATCAAAACAAGACCCACCACTGATGGGGATAGCCTCCCGCCTTTAATGATAATATAAAATACATTTATAAGTCTAGATAACATTACAGCCCCATTTCATAACAGAAAACCCTTCAGCAGACACATTAGTATCTTCTGCAAAACTATTTTTGCCCTAATTTGAAGGCCTGAAATCCTCCATGTTGCTTACTTCAGATAAATACAGTCAAAGTGTACAAAAGGTACTAAACATTCAGGAATATGAATATCACGTTGCACATATTTGAAGAGTAAAGAACACATATGCCACATTTTATGGCTCTACTCCTTGTAGTTTTTGTGTCGCTTGCCGAGATGCAGGGAGACACTGAGGGATCACTTTTCCTTCGTCTGTCTGTCCATGACGCTTTCAGTATCTCAGTATCTTCAAACTTGGAGGACACATACGTATTGGAGAGTACAACTGCAAAGCACAGGAACCATAACCCTACCTCCTCTTATACTCGAGTTATTGGAAACTGATTTTCTTCCAGTGATGACACAAAGCCAGTGGTCGACTTCTGCCTCACCAACAAAGGAGCGCATGCATATAATGGCAACATATCATCCACACTAAGGACCGTGTTTATTCCTGAATATTTGGCCTTGGTATTTTTATGAATATATAACCTGAGAGTAAAACAGTTTAGATCCCAAAGGTCCAAGTTTTGTGGGCCTCATCAGGATCCAAAGTTTTTGCCAAGGTCAACAATGGTCAATAGAATTAGCAAAGATGTGCAAAGAGGGTCAAGTGCTTAGAAGTTGGGGGCATCTCTCATTTAGTGTCTTTTTTAAAATCACTCAATCTTTCCATCATTGATTCGTCTCTCAGCAGTCTCTGTCTTCCTATGTCAGATATCTTTATCAATATTGAATGAAATAAACTTCATTAAGCTCAACACTTGATCACTTACTTTCATATACATGAATATGCTTTCTGACAAGTCTCTGAGCAGGCGACACGTGTTTTTCAGAACAGTCTTGTGGAGCCTATAGACCAGACAGGCAAAACCTTACAAACAGATGCCCGGACTGACATCGTGTTGGAAGAGTAAAGAACACATATGCCAAATTTCACGACTCTACTCTTTGTAGTTTTGAAGTTTATAGACTGGAAAAGTGAAACCTCATGGACAGACGGATGGTGTGACGACAATATCCTCCCACTTTATATCAGGCGGGAGGATAATAATTACCCATTACCAATACATCTAATATATCTTTTGACTTTAATTCATTTCCCAATCTTTTAGGTCTAACCTGATGATACCATCCTCCGCAGCACTCCAGAAGGTGTTGGGCCACATGGGTGCTGTGGCGATGCGTTTAACTCTGTTCGTATGATCAGAAAACATGTGGATGGTTTCCTTCACCGTCAGGTCATGCACATGGACCTTCGTGTCGGCTGCACCCGTTACCAAAATTCTGTCCCCGGAGTGAGGCAGGAACTGCATGGACAGATAAAATTCCACAATAAACTGATGAGCAATGCAACAAATCATTGGCTTATATTTGCACTGCTGATGTCAGCTGATTAGTAAATAAGATGACATTCACCAATTGAAGGCCCACGATTGTCTGTTGGGCATCTTCAATTTTATAGTCCTCATATCTGGGATCCATTTTCATAAATTTGTTTGGTTGATTTTATACTTGGTCAAAACGACTGAAGAAAGGTTGAAATAGGAGTTATTTATTTATAATGAAGATAGGTGGGGAATAGGCTAAAAAAAAACAAACAAAAAAAGCACCTTCCAAACTGTCACGGCAAACTGAACTGACCCAGAATCTTACAATCAGTGTATCACTAGTAAGTATGTACACAATGTTCCTCAAAGACTTATCTCTGAAATACAGTCACTCAATTGTCAGTAACCACACATAAGACAATGTTATGGTGTTTACATAAAACTTCTTAAGCTGGATTCATAGTCCGAAGTCTGTATCTATTTGCATAGCTCTATGGCTACTCAGGGAGGAGGATTATGGGAATTCAACTAACACAGTGTGTACAGTAACACACTTGCGTGCACTCCTCCACAAAAGTCAACAGCATGTCAGCTGACAAGACGACAGTGTGTGCAAGTTGGCTTGAACTAGAAAGGTAACAGCAGCGGAGTTCATCACAAGTAGGAAGAAGAGCAAATAAAAGAGAAGATAAAAAAAAAAGATTTGCAAAGACAAAAACTGCAGCGGGCAGATTTGATTTTAATAAGTGTCTATGCTAAAAAAAAAACAAAAACAACAACAACAACAACAACAGCACCACAAACAAAAAGTGGCACACATTACAGGTTGTCCCACATATTTCTAACACTGACCCCAAGTGACAGTAAACAGCTACAACATGTAGATGTGGTTCTGCAAAGCTCAGCGAAGCACCTACGGACTACAAATGCACCAACATGCTGGGAGCTTTGGATCACACTGTGAAATTAACCATCCACTGTATGATTTTTTTTTCTTTTCAGTATTTGACCTTGAGGAAGAACAACAAAGCAGCCTCAACTGTGCTATCACTGCAGTAACAATGTTCGTAAGCTCAGGCAGTGTTTCACCCTGCACCACACAATACATTGTACAATTTGTTCTCCTTACCTTTACAGAGAATATATTTGCTGCATGACCAGTGTGCATAGTTGTTAGCTTCTTGTGCCTGAATGGATCCCAGATGATGGCATGTTGATCATCTGAGCCTGAAGCCAGCAGACTGAATGTAACAAAAAATAATAATTAGAAGTAAAGCAGCATTTCTTCAAGCCCTTCACTATTTCTTTCCAAATGCTTTGTTGTTTCATTACATTAAACATTATGTTAACAGGTATAATTTATGAGCCTCAGGCTAACTAACTAATCATCTAAGTAGACGGTGAATGCATGCTATATTTTATGTTAAACTGGTCCCTTCTTGTGTGTTGAAGGTCTTAAATTACTTACATTTCTATTTTACAGACACATACATTACAGAAGAACATGGCATGTGAGACTGCTTTATCAGTTTCAGGAATTAGTAAAACAGTGACATTCAAAATCAAAACATGAACAGGATACAAATTTTATCTGGACAGCTAGAACAGACCTTCACCGTACACACAGGGTTCACAGCGCATCTAAGGACAAGATGTTTGATGACTTACTCTCCACGTTCATTCCACTCCAAACAGTTCACACAGCCAGTGTGGCCCTGTTGAAACAGGTGATATTAAGTATAATATTAGTATATTAAGACCATATAATAACAAACAGAAGCATCCTGGTACGTTTACAGAAAAACACGACACGTTATCAATGACCTGAAGCTCGGCCTCCAGTCCAAGTCTCTTGATGAAGGGGTCTGTCACATGGTAGAACCTCTGGAAGCTTGCAGCACGCTTGTCCTAAAGACATAAGTAAGCATCCCATCAGACTTTTAAACATGATGGGGAGAGTCACACTAACTCTGCACTGTGCTTACTTACCCTGATCTGCCTGTGCAGTATATCTCTGGTGATGTTGGCAGTAGTCATGGCCTCACCGCAAAACATAAATTAGGTTCTGGGGCTGGAGGTTTCCAGGGGGTCAGAGGTCAGGTGTCATTTACTCTTTTTTCCTTGTGACCAAGCAGTAGAGACGCTGAATGCATTAAATAAGGCAGAGATCTTATACAGTTGTAGTTAAATGTCAGCTAAAGAAACGGGATAAAGTCGAAATTATCCGCAGGCATGCGAGTTATTCACTGATTATATGTAACTCCTGTTTAACAGGTATAAAACATACCGCTAGTTGGTCTGCAGACTTTGCTCACTGCAGTGCTACAGACAGTGTTTGCTCCCGTTACCGACAATGCGACTTCATTAGCTAACTAGGCTAATGTTAGCAACGCAGCTCTGCCAGTACAACAACCGGGAGTTTGGCAATAAAAACATAACAATTATTTAAAATCTCACGCGCTCTTAGCCTACCAAAATGGTTAACGACCTGTGCACAGGGCCTTTAAAAGACCTGTCGTTCACCAAGAAGCTGGCGTTAGCGTACTGGCGTTACCCTGCTAGCTAAACAAAACCTCCACATCAAATAACATTAACATTTGCAGCGCTTTGATGGTCATTTACGTATGCTAAACAAATCTCACCGTTTCCCTCGAGCTAAAGATGTCCCTGTCAAGAAATGTCCATTTAGTAAAAGTCACAAAATGCACTCTGTGTCACTTTGTTGACAGGATACTCGCTAATACCTTCTCAGACTTGAACACAACCCTCCTCCTGCTGCACATAATCACGCAACTTTGTTCCGCCAGCTAAAAACACGCCAGACTCTTCCGGTCTGTTTGTATTTCAAAATAAAACCATTTCAGAATAAAAGCGTTTTCAACTAATGTTTAATACAGGAGCACAAAAAACAATCTGACATACATTTGCAATATGTTTAGGCAATAAATTTTATTATTTTCTAAATTGATGTCATTTTGAAGGAAGAGTATGTGAATCTTGTTGTGGAGGGGAAGAGAGAGTCAGGCAGGATCTTGAGTTTGAAGACAGAATGACAGATGAGGTCAGACGGGAGTCTCTATGGACTGTGATGTTTGCAGACGCCACTGTGATCTGTAGTGAGAGCAGGGAGCAGGTGGAAGAGAACCTGGAGAGGTGGAGGTATGCTCTGGAGAAGAAAAGGAATGAACGTCAGTAGAAGCACGATAGAATGCTTGTGTCTGAATGAGATGGAGACAGGTGGAAAGGTAAAGCTGCAAGGGGCAGAGGTAGTGACGGTGTTTAAATACCTGGGATCAAACATCCAAAGCAATGGACAATGCACGAGAGTGCGGGAAGGGTGAAGCAGGTGGAGACAAGTGTCAGATTGACAGAAGGGTAGCATCAAGAGTAAAAGGGGAGGTTTACAAGATGGTAGTGAGAGCTGGTATGATGTTTAATTTGGAAACGGTGGCACTAGCAAAAAGACAGGAGGCTGAGCTGGAGGTTGCAAACCTGAAGATGCTAAGATTTTCACTGAGAGAGACCAAGATGGACAAGATTAGAAATGAGTGCATAGAGGGACAGCGCAGATTGAGGTCAAGTTAGAGGGGAAATGTGCAGAGGAGGGAGAGTGGATCTATTGGAAAAAAATATGTTGCATATGGAGCTTCCAGGCTGAAGGAAAAGAGGAAGACTACAGAAAAGATTGATGGATGTAGTGAAGGAGGACATGCATGGGGTTAGGCGTGACTGAGGAGGATGCTAGCGAAAGAAGATTTTGTAATAATAATGGTAACTAGATGATTTTATGTACTTCTCACAGTGAATGAGGAAGTGTCCTTATGCCCCGCAAAAATAAAGCTGTCATATTAACAGGACAGGCAGACTTACATGTTCATAAGTGGAATAGGCTGAGTTAAATTATAACACAAGACAATGCATATTAGAGCATGAATGCACTGATGAAGGATTGTTATTTTATGATTCATCTGCATAGTCATCAGTTGAGAAAGTCAAATACTTCTATTCTTCTTTGTAGTACTTATATTACTGTAATATTTTATATAATAATATTGTAACATTTTATTTATCGTATTTAGTGTTCCTAATAACAACCCAGAGTATTTACGGCTCACTCTGTGTTAAAGTATCTGACATTGTGATTATTATGTGAATACACAACAAAAAGATTATTGCTAATGGCTTCTATTGTTTTAATGAACTTTCTTACAGCTTTTTGTTATTTGGCTCTATTCTGTTTTTTTTTTTATGTGTTTTTTATGAACTACCTTTTGTGAAATCCTACAGTTTTGCGTGTTCTTCATCACTGATAATAAATTAGTAGGCTAATCAAAGATTCATAAATATAGAAACTACTGCTGTTGAGGACAGAAAAGAAAAATGTTCAAGATACTCTCGGATTAATCATTAAAACTTCAAACGCATTTCACCAGTAGTTAGTGTAAGTTTCATAGTTGAATATTTGAGTTCTTCAGGAACTTTAGAAAGTCTAAAAGAATATAAAAGTTATGACTTGTAACAATAGTTTCTTAAAAGCTTGTAATGAGTGCTTGTGCTTTTTCAGGGTTTAATAATACTCTTCTCTACTCTACTACTGTTCTTTTTCAGTTCCTACCTAAGTTGGCTAAAACATGGAAGTGAAAGTACCAGAAATGCTGATTTCATTTGTTGCAGGAAGTTGGGACACTGACATTTGTAATACTCACCATCGACTATCGTACAGTAACACCTGCTGCAAATCAGGATTTTTTTTTTTTTTTTAGATTTCATACTTGCAACATCAAGTATTGACACAATGCTTAACTGATCATTTCACATGCTAGCAGTATAGTAAAATGTAGTATAGTATATTATTTCTACTTTTGTATAAAAGAGTAGAAATACAATATACTTGCTCTCTGTGTTTCATAAATCTTGACATTATTTTGGACAGTGATCTCAGTTTGATAATCACCAGAACTACTTTCTACCACATAAAATATATATATTAAAAAAAAGTTGAACATTTTTATATCTCAAACTGACTCTGACAAGCTGGTCCGCACATTCATATCAAGCAGGTTAGACTACTGTTATGTTCTATTTGTAGGATTATCCAAAATCATCAGTGAGACGACCTCAACTTGTTCAGAATGCAGCAGCTGGAGTCCTTACACATACGTGGCAATTTGAACATATTATCCCAGTATTGAAGTTACTTTGCTGGCTCCCAGTTCAACACAAAATTACTTTTAAAATCCTATCAGCTCACAAAGTACTCATTATTTTGGACCCACAGTGTCTGCAACCCAACTAGACCTCTCAGGTCACCAGGTGCACATCTTTTAACTGTCCCCAGTATTAGTGTTTTCAGTTCCTGTGGTCCTGTCCTTTGGAGGTCAATTACATCTGTGCATGCATTCAAAAACAAACTCAAAACCTTTTTATTGTCACAGGCTTGCACTCAATAACTGTGTGTGTGTGTGTGTGTGTGTGTGTGTGTGTGTGTGTGTGTGTGTGTGTGTGTGTGTGTGTGTGTGTGTGTGCATTTTATGTCTTTATAAAGTTATAAAGACCCAAATTTATTTGATGTCTTGATCTATTATAGTAAGCACATTGAGTATATGTGTATTGAAGTATGCTGCATAAATACAATTGACATTGACCTCTGGCATTCAAGCTTACAGTGTTCACCTTAACGCCAATTAATATTTAGTGGCCTAATTAAACGCATTTTTAAAATGCTTCAACACATTTGAACCCTTGCGAAAGTCTTCTTCTAGGTTATTCTTGCCTTTTCTATGTAACTTGGTTGGGTTGGTTTGTTTTGCGTTTCTGTAGTGGTATTTGGTCACATGTCAGAGTAAAACCGTTGATTTTCATGTTGCGCTATGAGTGATATTTCAAGAAGAAATACTGCTTTCGTAATTTTGCAGTCTGCTTGTGTAACATCAGTGGAAGTGTACGAGATCTTAACAGGAAACCCCGTGGCGGTTTGTCAAACAGCACACACTCCCCGCACTCAGCGGGCGGAGCTGTAATGTTAAACAAGCGTTCATCTTGTCTTTGCGGGGTCGTCTGCCATCAGAGGGAATCAGTTGGCTAGCGGAACAACAGCAGCAGCGAAGGGTTCAGATTCAGAGCCCGAAACCGAGATTTATTCATCTATTCAGTGCTTATCTGAAACAGAAGGTAAAGCAGCCGTTTTGTGAGCGCGCACAGCCGGCTTATTTGCGATAATGTGAACACGGAAGGCTTAAGTCAGATATGAACCGTGGATGTGAACTCAGGAGTCTGAGCAAACCGCAGGGGTGTTAGCTATTAGCTAGCTTGTTCGGCGGAAATGGATTTGTCGTGGATTAGCTAAAATGGTTAACGGTGCAGGGCGACGCGACTTACATCTTGAAGGAGTTGTTTCTTTTAAACAAAACTACTCAACAAACGACGTAGACTGGGATAGCAGTGATTGTCGCATTCAGTCGTCTATGTAAATGCGTGTAGTCGTGTTTATCTGAAAGCGTGCCTCGGCTGGTTAACCAGTAGTTTCCTTTAAGAAGCTGCAGAAGAGGATTAGTTTTAACAACAGTAGGGGGTGTCTCAGCCTTTTTTGTGTCCACCAGTAATTAAATTCTCTTGTTAACGATGATATACAAGTTCCTATAGGGTTCCCGTAGGGATAGAGATGTTTGTGTAAGAGGTTATGTAACTATAAGACATGTGCTCATGTTGTTATTTTTGTTGCTACCCAGAAAAGTGTGTGTGGTGGTTGTTGAGAGGCAGATGAATTTGATAGGCGAGCAGATCAGTCAGTAGTTAACAGCTGCTGTGTCCTAGGCCGTGACCATCCACTTCAGGATTACAGTGTGAAGATAGGCTTTCTACAAACGTAACAGCCTCTATCAAATTATTGTTTAAAATAGATCATAATATAGTCAGCTGTTTATTTAAGTGAGTGAGAGGCAAAGTAGATAACATGAAGATATTCCAAGAGTTTGAT
The DNA here is from genome assembly GCA_034780415.1 of Cichlasoma orientale. NCBI lineage: Eukaryota > Metazoa > Chordata > Actinopteri > Cichliformes > Cichlidae > Cichlasoma > Cichlasoma orientale. The sequence goes on along the minus strand of JAVDPK010000926.1, from coordinate 44,719 downwards.
CACTGAATAAAACCTGGAAATACCTGTTCAGTGTCCTGTCCTATACAATAATGCACTTTCCTTGTCTCCACCAGGTAACTGGTCTTATATGGAATGACAACTTCACAGAGATATATTGAATCCAAACCAGCGGGTAAGTTGACACATAGCTGTCACTGCGCATAAGCCCTGCATCACTTCCAGGTGTGTTGATGTACTGCTCTGCTGTCATTGTTTCTTTTCCACAAATGTACACTAGCCCGGTTTGCTGACATGGAGTGGCAGACGCCAGCCGTGTCAGAGAAGTTCCAAAGCCGTTTTGGCCGCCGGCCTGGAACATCAGACAGCGGGGACACTGGTCTTGGCACATCAGCATCTGACAGCGCAGAAGGTGATGACTTTTGCTTGTTCTTCCTCTGCCTGTAGCGCCTGTTGTGTAACATTGTTTTGAAGACCTTTAGTTTGCTGAACACATCCACTACACGTGTCTATTTTTTATGTTTGTACACTGTTTAACCACTGTTCTTTAAAATTTGGGTTGAAGCTGACTAGAAAGTTGAGAGCAGTCATGCGATATTTAATTTAGGCAATGTGCGGCCCTCAGACTGAGCCTCAACATTTTTTGTGAGCTGAAGCTGGAACAACTTTATGTCCATGGTGTTGTTTTTAGGGCTGTTTTTATAGAGTGATAAAATGTTCGTGATCCACTGTTGATGCGTGGGACAATTACAGAGATACACGAACATCCCAGCCAAAACTGACCCAAGTTGCTGCTTGTACTGCTTCAGTGTTAAGGCTAATTGAGAGGAGAAAATGTTTGAATATCAGGACTGGACCTTGCCTGCAATGTTTTGGAAATGTCACTGCTTTTACATTGTTATGCTTAAAATAGGAATAGTCTGATGGTTAGATAGCTCATGTGTGCATGCACTAGTGGAAAAAATAATGGACTGAAAGGCTCTGTTTAATGGATGACCAGCTGGGATGGGTGGTCCCTGTTTCCAAAGGAAACATTGCAAAATAATAGACTGCAGAGCAGCAGTGCTGTAGGCCTGGAGTTGGTATTTATGGTTGGATTGCCAGGCAATTGTCAAGGACTTTGGAAAAATATTAGTGAAGTGATGCTGTCCCAGCACACTAAGTAAACTGATGTGTGTTTTGGTGCTTTCTTTGTAACTATGGTGAATTAAACAATCTCTGCTCCTCACTTTCTATCAGTTAACCTTAAAGAGAACTTGTGGAGAACAGTTATTAATGTTAGTAGATGCATATTTTTTCTATCTTTCAAAGAACTGAAAGCACATGCTGTTGAGGTGCTCAGTGTTATCTTACACCTCCTGAACACATTGATCACTGAGTTCAGTGCTGGTAAGACAATATGACAATATTCCCAGAAGGGTCACAGTTGTAGACAAGTGAATGGTTGCCAAGCTTGACATTAGATACACTAATTATTAGTTTTGCATGATTTTGTCCAACCCTCCACCTGTGCATCTGTTGACGTGTGTTCCTTGAACGAATTTCCTTTATAGCAATAGTCTTAAGCCGAGCTAGCAGCACCCACTGTAAGAAAGTCCTGGGTACAATCTTGGGTAGGGCCCCCGGTGTGTTGAGTGCTTTTCTGGATTTTCCTCTGGGAGTTTTGGTTTCCTGCCTTGGCTCATAACTCTCTTTAAAATGAGATTTTAAATCTCAAGGCGTCAGTGTTTTTTCTTTTTCTTTTTTTTGTTGTTGAATAAAGATTAAATTAAAATGAAAAAGAGAGAGCTTCAGACATTGTCGGGAGAATCTGGTCATAACATTTGTCTGAACTTCTCCTTCAGCAGAGTGTTACCTGCTCTGTTCCCATAGACTTTGTACTAAGGAGCCAGCAGTTTTAAATGACTATTTATTGGGTAATGTCTATAAAAGTTACAGACTGCAGTGCATGTGTGAAAACAGTTTTATTATATAAATATAATTTATTTATTATAATATTTGCATGTCATTGAGTGAAATAAGTATTTGAACCCCAAGTAAAATGTGTACTTGATGGAGAAACCCTTGCTGGAAAGCACAGTGGTAAGATGTTTCTTGTAGTTGGTCACCAGGTTTCCTCACATCTCAGGAGGGATTTTGGCCCACTCCTCTTTACAGAAACTTTCTAAATCCTTTAGGTTTCTTGGCTGCCGCTTGGCAACTTGAAGCTTCAGCTCCCTCCACAGATTTTCTATAAGATTGAGGTCTGGAGACTGGCTAGGCCACTCCATGACCTTAATGTGCTTCTTCTTTAGCCACTCCTTTGTTACCTTGGTGGTATTTTTTTTTTGTGTCATTGTCATTGTGAAAGACCCATCCCTTAGCCCCACAGTGCAGTGAAGTCGTCCTGTTCCCAATAGCAGAAAAATAGTCCCAAACCATGTTTCCACCTCTGTGCTTGACTGTGGGGATGGTTTTCTTTGGGTCATACTTAGCATTTCTCTTCCTCCTAACATGGCGGGTCGAGTTGTTGCCAAAGAGCTCGATTTTTGGTTTCATCTGATCACAGCACTTTCTCCCAAGCCTTCTTTGAATCATTTAGATGTTCACTGGCAAACTTAAGACGGGCCTGTACATGTGCCTTCTTGAATCTTCCCACATGGAACATTGATCACGAATCAGTGAGGCAGTAGATAAAGAATCAGACCAATAGGCAAAATGCATAATGGCATGAACAATATCTTATCAGCATTCACCACAACAAGCCATGATAGTGACTTTGTAGGTACATTGTGGAGTGGGAAATAAATCAGGTTTGGTATACTAACAAACAAGTTAGTATCAGTCTGTTGCTTTTGGCAGGAATGTTGATCTCACAGAGTAGTTCAGACATGTTATAGCCAGTCATGATTCAGTGGAGCCTGGAGGCGTCTTTTATATCCGATGTGTTATGTTTAAAAAAATATGTTCTTTCCATCTTATTTTGGCGTGTTTGCTGATTATTTTTGTCTGCGGTGATTATTCAGGGTGTCTTAACTTAACGCAGCTCTGGTTTAAACTGGTGAGGGGTAGAAGTATCCCATTCAGTATTTGCCTTTGGATGTACACGTGTGATGTGCGGTACAGTGGGAGGAGGCAAGGTGCTTAAATAAGCGGCACCCACAGATCACACTGTAACTTGAGAGGTGGGATATAAATACCCCTAACCTTTCCTGTGTGTGCCCGTGTGTATGCGTTCGCTCAGGGCTCGGTACAGGGTGGCTCTTCTGTTGGAGGACAATACGAGTTTGGGCCCGCTCGCTGCTCCTCTGTCAGTCTTGGCTTCACAGGTTTTCGCTGCTCTCAGGAAATGCAGAAGACGGTCGTCTGTTTTGATTTAAAGCGTTCTGCTGCTCTACTCACTTCCGCTCAGCGTTAGAAAAAAATGCCACAGCCTCTAACATGTTTGCTGTGTTCGAGTGACTGCCCGGTTTTCATACTTCAACACTTCTCTGAGGTTTGTAGTGCTGTTAAAAGCAGTTATGTAACATGAACTTGTGTTGAGGATTGTGGAGATGGCTGCTGTTAGGTTTCCCTGTGTTCCTGAAGACATTTATCATCTCTGAAGCTTCTGGATTAACATTTTTGTGTATGCTTACTTAATAAAGGGGACTCGTTGTTTACTGAAGCATAATCGAGGGGTAGTGCACCGTGTATGTTGTCAAAATTTTGCTAATTATAGGGGGAGATCTTTTTGCTTGCCCTATTATAGTAACAGGCTTTTACGGTGGGTTATAGTTGTACATGTTTCAGGCAGGTATCATCAGCTTTATTAACACAGAAAACACATGATGTGTGTGTGTTCGTCATGTAATATAGAGCTCTAATTCGATGCAGTGCTTTAAGTCTATTATAAGCCTATTCCCTGAGTTGAGTCAGTCAGAGCCATTTAATTCTTTCAGCGGTGACACCTCATCATCGAAGTAGGCCACCAGTAAACCCTGCTGCATCTACTTTACACTGCTGACTGAAAATAGAGAAACTAGCCTGCGGTAGCGCTCCAGATATTCTGCACTGATTTAACAGGGAACATTTGTAGATTGAGAGGTAATGTTGTTTCTAATGATTGCCTTAATTTATTTTGTTTCAAAGATTTCTGCAGTTCCAGCAGCAGCCCCTCTTTCCAGCCCATCCACAGTCAGATCCCCATACCCACTGCACATGTCATGCCATCCACGGCCGGAGCCCCGGCCTCAAAGCCCCAGTCATGTGTCCAGGAGGACTCCCTGTCCTCAGCTGAAGGTCACAGGTCTTCCTCTGGCTCCAGAACCCCAAGCGGCACCACATCGAAGTCTTCCTCTCTCTCCAAATCAGCATCTTCGCCCAACTTGGATGCCGAGGTTGGCGTGGGAGGAGATGCCGTCGGGGCAAGGCCAGACTGTCTGAGTCGCTACCGTAGTCTTGTCAATGGGCTGGACCACTCGCTTTTCCCCACAGACCACACACGGTTGGATGAGGGCCACAGGTTTGATACTCCTGCTGTAGAACCTACGCTGAATCAGTCAGCCCTGCTGGGTGGGTTATGCCCTGACATCAGACTTCGATTACAGACGACCGGGATTAGAGACGCTCCAGACTATGTGTCTGAGGCCTACAGAGGAAGTTTGGAGCACAGCTATAAAGTTCTGCCTGAGGCAAGGCCTGGTGTCCCTGGTACTGCAGAAGCCTCTAATCAAAGGGGCGGACAGCCTGGTGTGGCCGGATCTGCTGGAGTTTATACAAGCCCTCTTAGCCTTCAGACACAGGCTCTGCTGAGGGAGCATGCAGGCTCCAAAGGTTATGAGCCGCTGCGGCAGGACAGATGCAGTGAACTTCCAAGCTGGCAGCAACAACAGCAGCATAAACACCTGGAAAGCTTACGCTTGCAAATGGAGCAAATGCAGGTATTTATTTTTAACAGAAAACACCTACTGCAGCAAGATTGGTGGTTAAAGAAATGCAGACCAGTTTAGATTTTAAACATTTATTTTGGAAGTGCCACAGCTTTTTCTGGTTCATATCCTAGAGGCTGGCCTCTGGTGTCACGCAATACATTTTTCTAGGTGGCAAAGCAAAAAAGGTGGCTTTGAATGAGTTTGAATGTATATAAGGAAATGTAAACCCTGTTGGAGTAGACATGTGGAGTAGTTATTTGTAAATATTAAAACAAAAAATGCTGCCTGTGTACATACTGTATAGACTTGTTTTCCATTTGAGTTAATTACAGATTAAAAGTAGTCTAATCCTCTATTATAAAGCAGGATTTGCAAAATTAAAATCACAACTACTTCAAAAGATTTTGTGCTGTCTGTAGATAAATGTAACTAACTGCCAAATTCACGTTTTTGAACACCAGCTTTCCTTTTGTCTGCATTTGTTTGAAGGCAGATGCTGACTGAGTGCCATGTTGAGAGTGACTGTTAGCACTTCCACCTAATTTTTGCTTACAAATTCACACTTGAACACACTGATGCAGTTTTTGGTTCAAAACTAACACTGAAGAGGAAAAAAAACCTAAACCTGATTGGATTGAGAGGCATTTTTACTGTATAAACAGACTGTACAACCTCTTACAAATGTTAGTCTTTTTGCTCACTCAAAGCTGTGATTGATGAGCTGCATTCACTGCATTTCTAGTGCAGGATGTTTTTTATTTATTTAAATGCTTAGATATAATTTTTTTGGTGCCCCCCCCCCCCCCTCAGCGTAGATTAACAAATGATGTAGATGACAGTTCACTGTAACGGGCCCAGTGTTTATTTTTGTTGGCAAGATATGCCAGTTTATTGTGCCTGTCACTGTCAGAGGGCTAGCTGTGTGCAGATGTAAACCTGATATCTTGTCAGTGTAAACATGGTGAACAAATTAGTGATCAAAGTTTCAGTTTCTCTGCTGTCTGTGTTTAAAGTGGGAGCTCTTCATTAGAGCCAGCGCAGGCAGAGCGTGTGTAAATTGTGTAGGAGAGCTTCTTTTTTTTAATATGTCCATAATAATGATATCTGAGCATGTCATTAATCATACTTGCTCAATAGTTTTGGACACGTAGCTCTAAAAATGTAAGTGATTCACGTTAAAAGCAAAAATCAGATAGACCCCAGAGCTTAAACAAGGGGACATTGATAAGCTCAAAGATACTGGCTTTACTGTTGGCACTGAGCAAATAAAAAAAGACGTTACTTACTGTTGCTTTATAAATTATATATTGACCAGTTTATATCTCTAAGTGTATAATTTGAAGTTAAGATCAGGACATTCATCTGTGATGTGCTTTCCCCGTTTTAATAGCATGTGGGTGAAGGCCAAGCTGCAGCAGTGTAGCACATACTGAGTGAGACCCTGCTTTTAGTGGCAAAGCCAGCAAGAACTAAACAATGATGTACGGTTCCTAAAGCCGTAATTACAAATCTTTTGCATGCAAAGGCAGAAACTCGAGCAGTCTGTCAGAAACCATGCAGACAAAGAGAGAGGCCAGGAAGTGCCCCGCGCATGCTCTGTATGCCAGCAGCTAGGAGCCATACTGAGTTAACTAAATTATATAAATATAGGTTAATGATTAAAAGTAACGGTCAATCAGTCTTTTAGCTCTGGGTGCACCCATACAATGAAGAGCATCATCATCTTAGTAATGACTCGTGTTCATTTTTTTCTTATAGAACATCAAATGGAATCAGTAACACAACAGTTAATGCTGCAATCGATAAGTAGAGTTGGAAAGACTCGCAGTGCTGTTTTAAAAAAAAAAACCTTTAGTAAGCAGTTCATTAAAAGTAAATGTTTGCATGTTACACAACTTTCAGTGTGCTTAAGGCAGTTTTTATTTGATGTTAGTGGAACACCAAGAACTAATCTGAATGTAAAACAGTTAACTCACCGCTAATATCCAGTGCTGGGAATAACAGTTAAAAAGAAAAAATAAAGAAATTGGTGCTAATGATTTAGGTCTCTAAATAGTTTATACTACATTGGACCTGATCATCTCTCATTGACAAAAAGTATCTGTTACTTTAGGGTAGCATAAGAATAGTTGGATATGTCAGGGTAAACAAGGCTAGAGGTAATTCATGAGGTGTTTGCAGTGCTTGGTGCTTTAACGCTGAATCGTGTGTGCTGTAATGCACCAAGATAAAGTGGTAAAATGTCTCTCATCACCTTTGCATATTTTCTTTATATAATGCTATCAGTGACACTGGCAATTAACACATTTCGCCTCTCTAATGTTACAGCTAATGAGTGGGGGAATGGGTCAGTACCCACCTCTGTACTCAACACCAGTTCACTCAGAGTCAGGCAAGTGGGACGCTCTGGTCAAAGCCAGCGAGAGCCTGCTAAAGGAGAAGGAGCTTATCATCGAGAGGTAAGTGTTTGCAAGAGGTTTACTGCTCATGTGAAATTACAAAAACAGCGCTGTGAATGTGTTGTTGATGGTTGGATCTGGATGCGATTGCAGACAAAAGCAGCATATGGCCCAGCTGGAGCAGCGTCTGAGGGAAAGCGAGCTGCAGGTCCACGGAGCCCTCCTGGGCAGAGGACCTTCTTATGGGGATATGTATATGCTGCGACTCCAAGTTAGTAAAAACATGCTCTAGCTCCAACAGGCAACACTTAGTATACTGTTGTCATGTCTTCTTGGCTAACACCCTTAACAACCCCTGCTGAGACTTTGGTATCGCATTGCAGGAGGCTCAGAGGGAGAATGCATTCCTGAGGGCACAGTTCGCAGAGCGCACCGACTCCGTTGTCCTGGAGAAAGCAGAGGCAGAGCGCAGATTGGCGGCAGTTGAAGCTGAGACGCGGCGACTAACTGAGAGTCTGAAGGAAGCTTGCGAGAGACATACGGAGGAGATGAAGAAACAGGAAGAGAGGGTTTGTGCTTACCCAGCACCTCCTCATAAGACTGTCATGCGCACACGAACCACAATATAAAGACACTGAAAACTTTAAATACTAAAACCCTGACATATTTTACCCCAACCTTCCCAAAATTTGATATTAACTAACAGCAGAGCAAAACACTTGACTTCCTTGAGCCCAGAAGTCTGTGCAGGAAATTGTCTTCCTCCACACAAGAAACAATATGCTGTAGATAGAAATCAGTCGGGCTTAAGAACTGGAAGCTTCAACAAGTGCATTTCCTCTTTTCATTAAACAGACTTCTGACACCAAAATGTGATGATGGATTTGTCAGACGGGTTCTTTTTCCTCATTTGTCATGTGATATAAAGGGCTGTAATCAGTAATGGGCGTAACATTTGGAGAATAATATCCCATTAACATTAATGTCTATGTTTGCAGATCCGCAGTCGAGACAAGCACATCAGCAACCTGAAGAAAAAGTGTCAGAAGGAGTCGGAGCTGAAGAGGGAGAACCAGCAGCGTATTGAGACTCTTGAGCGCTATCTAGCTGACCTGCCAACATTGGAGGACTACCAGAACCAGAACAAACAGGTAAAGGTTCACTCCTTTTTACTGAGCCTGTGCTCAGTAACTCAGGTGCAGGTGTGTGAATCATTAAACTGGGTCGTGTTTCTTTTCTTTTTTTCTTTTTTTGCATAAGCTCTTGGAGGCTGAACATCATGTAGCGCAGCTAGAAGAAAAAGTAAGAGAACTAGAGGGCTGTCTGGAGTTGACAAACTCCCAGCTAAAGGAGAAAGACACATACCTGGAGGAGCAGAAACGCAGGGAGAGGGACCTGCTGACCACCATTACTGAGTATGTGCACAGCGTGCCCTCCACTCTGTAGGCATGTTAATTCTCATCAGTCTCTGTGTACAAACAAAACACAACTGTGCATAATGAATGTTCTGCATTTTTATTTTTGTCTTCATTAGTATGCAGCAGCGGGTGCAGCAGGGCCTGGAGGATGGAGCCAGGCTCCCTTCTTTAGATTTTGAGAAGCTTAGAGGAGAGAACAACAGTTTGAGAGAGGAGCAGCAGCGACTCAAAAAGGTGTGCTTGGTGTGGTCACATACCTTACATATACAAAGATGTTTCATCTTTTCAGACTGTGGCAGCACTCAAAGACAGGATTCAGAGTGTAAATCTCACTGGATAATCTAGAATAGCGGAGTACTATTTGTATATGTGTTTATTAATAAATAATTTCTATCCCAAAGTAAAGATGCATAGTGTTCGTGCTGTAGTTAGAAGGAGCTTTTTGCATTGACCTCAAATGACACCAGCTTCCAACTGCTCTGAGCTCAGAGGAAGTTCATGTTCAGATGAGTTAGACTTACAGAGAAGTGTGTGTTTCTCTGGGAAATGTATGTGTTATGTCGCGTTCACCACGTTTGCTGTACTCACGTGAGCAAGTTAGATTAATAACATGCAAAATATCCATTACAGGCTGATCAGTAATGCTTCATTGTGCTTAAGTCAGTGTTTTAATGCAAATTTCTTTTGTTTGCAGGTTATTGAGAAGCAACACAGAATGATGGAACAGCTCGGCTCACAGATCCAGGTGTTTGTCTCTTCACAGTCAATCTAAATCACTGCTGTTCTTGTAGTCTGCAACATTTACATTTTTTTTTCTTCTTTTTTTCTGCAGGCTTTGGAGGAGCAGATATCTCAGGAAGAAAGCAGCTCTCAGGCTCTCAGAGAGGAAGTGCTGGCCAAAGAGCAGAATGTGTTAGAGCTTCACACAGCCATGAAAGAGGTGAGATATACCAATCCCCCCAAAAGTGTTCTATTTCTCAGTTTCTGTTTTATTGAGGACTCGGACCTCTCAGTCCTCATTTAAGCCTGACAGCTCCTAACGCCAATGCTGATCACTGTGTTGTAGCTGTCAGCCCAGAACCAGGAGCTAATGGAGCAGAATTTGACGCTGCAGGAGCAGATGAGTGATCCAGAGCAAAAGAGCACTAACCAGGCCTCCTCTGTCCTTCAGCCAGCTGGGGCTAATCTCACAAAGAGACTGCATGTGGAGATTGCTTCCTGTCTCAGCGACTTGCGCTCACTGTGCAGCATCCTGACCCAACGAGCCCAGGGACAAGACCCCAACCTCTCCTTGCTGCTTGGTCTCACTTGTAAGCCGCCAATTTTTATTTCTAATCTTTATCTTTTGTTACCGTAGATTTGAAAGTGATAGTAGTATGAGATGAACTGATTATGTGTTGTTTTTCCAGCACCCCCATCCATGGCGGAGCAGGACGAAGACTGGATGAATCCTGAGGTGCTGCAAAAGAAGCTGGTCGAAGCTCAGCAGCTCCGCCGTGATGTTGAGGAACTACGCAACGTAATACTGGACCGTTACGCTCAGGACATGGGAGAAAACTGCATAACTCAGTAACCTTGACACCCAGCCGCAATGGAGGAAACTTGCAGAAACCTCTTCATCTCTGAGGACTCCAACAGGCTTTTCTTTCATGCCTTGATACTGAATGTCAGAGGCCTGGAGTTTAATTTCCTTAAAATGAGGACAGAGGAAAGCCCATATGGTTTTAGCTTCTACTTCTCGACTGACTGCATGTCAAGTCTCAAGCCTGCCTGTAGCTCAGAGCCCTCCCACTTCCCCCCCGGTGAGTTAATCTATTTCAGTCCAAGGGCTAACAGAAAATAACTTACCTCTAATACTTGATCCTTAAGCATTGTGTGTGTGTGTGTGTGTGTGTGTATGTATGTGCGTGCGTGTGTGTGTGTGTGTGTGTGTGTGTGCGTGTGTGCGCATTTTTATAAAATGACTACATGATGCTGTCAGTTACCAAACAGTCTTATACTTTTTATTCCACTCTGGTGGATAACTCTTTCTGTAGAAGTCCCACAAATATAACTTATTTAAATCTTAATTTCTCTCTAAAGGGGAATTATCCGAGAAGTGGTTGACAATCAACTGAAAAATATTTTAACCTTTGCTTTTTTTTAAATAATTGACTTTGCAAGGAAATGTTACTAATGCGCCATTTAAAATGGTGAACACTGTAATACCTGACTCTGCTGAGAGGTATGAGACGTTAACAACTGAAGGTTTTAATACCAAATCAGCTTCTCACACCAACAGGCCTACCGAATACCAAAGAAACTGCGGTCGAAGCAGTCGTGCAAGTCTGTGAATGTTTGCAAACACTCCTCACTGCTGCAGGCCTCCTTGTGAATGAATTACCAACTTGTGCCTTTCTGTCATGTTTGCAACTACAATGCTGATTCATCGCAGACCCACCACAAAGGGCCGATTTGCAGCTGACTCTTCCAGTTTAACCGTTCACTCAGTGTGTCAACCAGTAGGACAGTCGATACATTCCCTCTGACTGTGAATGTAGCAGAAAAAAAAAGTGCTGCAAAGCTCGCGGAGGCCCTGGTAGATGAATAAAACACGGAGAACGTCTGTGTAGGATTAGTGTAGATTTCATGTTGACGGTGGCCGACTTGCATTCAGCAGAGTGGTGAACTGTTTGAGAAAATGTATGACTGAGAAACAGTATTAATCTTCAGTATTATTTATTTTTTTTCGTTTGCATTGACAACTCAGTGTGAAAGCTTTCTGGGTCTTCCTAACGTGTTGCTGTAATAATGTGCTAATACGTCTCAGCAAACATCCACAGCGTGTAAAGGTCCCATGAAGTGTCTGTTAGTTTGTAATATTTGTCTGTGCTTTGATGTGAGGTGAGACGGGATGTTTCTTCAAGCGTTTAAAGTTTATGTGATGACTGGAGAGGTTGGCGGGCTCAACCCCCCCCCCCCCCCAAAAAAAAAAAAAAAAAAAAAATCGCAGGTCACATTGAAGTGAATGGAGTTTTGTATTTGTCCTGACAGTGGGATAAGCCATTTGAAAGGAGAAAAAAGAAACGACACTTTATGGGAAGAGAAAGGGATTGTAACATAAAAATATGCAACAATGACTTTATTATACTGAATTTCACCCAGGGACACACAAGCCATTTTTCATTTCATGGGACCTTTAAACTTGAGTAGCACAAGATTTCTCTTTGGAAAGTCAGGCTCCGCATGCCTTAACATCTCAAATGTTTTGCAAAAGGGAAAAAAAATGTTTATATTTTCATACTTTTGTCCTTGTTTGTATTTGCATATTTTAGAAATAAAGTTTTTCAACACTTGGTTTTGTTTTAATTGGTCTCAGATTTGTTAAACTGTGGCCTTTTCATCATTTCTGTGCAGATTATTTTAAATCCGCTAATTTCAGTCCAATCAGTTTGTCATAGAACAGCAAAACACCACGACTTCATTTATTCAGTCCAGCTCGGGTTTACTCCCACAACAGGCGGCTGGGTCATGTTACATACAAAATTATTCAAATACGTTTGGTACATACTGACATGATGGCATCACTCAAATCCTGCAGATTCATCGACTTTGTAACACTGCAGCTATCAGAAGATGAGTGCATTGTGCTCATAAAGGGATGGTCACTAATAATAGTCATGTAGACTGTGGTGTTGAAAAGAAGCCCAGCTGGTATGAAGTGACTGAGAGTAAGCCAAGAAGATATCTCCCTCACCATTACACCAGCAGCAGCCTGAACCCTATTTTCAAGTTGTTTATGCCAAATTGTGACCCTACCATCTGAATATTGCAGCAGAAATTGACTCATATCAGGCAATGTTTTTCCAAACTTCTGTTCTCCAATTTTGGTGAGTCTGTGTGATCTGTAGCCTCAGCTTCCCGTTCTGAGCTGACAGGAGTGGTGTCTAATCTGGTCTGCTGCAGTAGCCAGTCTGCTTCAAGGTTTGATGTGCTGTTGCCTTCCTATCAACTTAAAGCATTTTGGCCGTTCTTCTGACCTCTGGCATCAACAAGGCCTATGCATTGAGAGGATACGTGACACCCAGAGAGCTGCCTCTCTGGATATATTCTCTCTTTTTTTGGACCATTCTCTGTAAACCCTAGAGATGGTTATGTGGGAAAATCCCAGTAGAGCGGTTTCTGAAATAGACCAGCCCATCAACAAACCATGTCACATTCAAAGTCACTTAAAGCACCTTTCTTCCTCATTCTTTGAAGTTCAGCAAGTGATCTTGACCATGTCAACAAGCCCACATGCACTAAGTTGCTGCCATGTGATTGGCTGATAAGATACTTTGTTAATGAGGAATTGAACCGGTGTACCAAACAAAATGGCTGGTGAATCTATATTTGTCACCCCATTAAAAACAGAACAGGTGTAAGAAATAGAATGAATAATGGCTTATTTTCACTTAGTTTCAGGGTCATGAGTTTGTGAATGAATATGAAGGCTCGTCTCACTGTGATGGCTTAATGGGTCACTGGAACAGAACATTCATTAATAACATAAGTAACACCTGTACCTTCCCCACTCAGTCTGCTCTGCTGTGACCGACACAGATACAAAAAAAAGAAAAGTACATCTTTAACCTTGAACAGCTTTATTGACTTCAGCCAGTGAAGGACTGTTTCCTCCATCGCAGCAGCAGAGTGGTGTTTGTTGCCAGTCCGCAGGATTGCAGCATCTGGCCATCATCATCAAAGCTGCAGTGCGGGTACGCGCTGATGATGTCATAACTGGGCACACGACCCCCTCTGTAATACAGAGAGAGACAAAGAGCAGGCTGGGTCACGTGGTTTTAGAAACAGCGGTCAGGTCAGCGCATCAAGATGTGACCTCACCTGTGTCTGTCCAGATACTTCCGCAGGTCACCGACTGTTTCTGACGGGCACATTTTCACTGTGTAAGTGTGATCCCCGTCTTCTGACTTCACCTTGAGAGTGACGACACGTCGGGCGGAGGGTGGCTGGTCGGCGCTGAAAGCCTGCGGTCTAGCAGGAGCCAAAAAGTGCGATGGTTGTTTGAAAAATGTGGATGAAAACAAAAACGTTACATCACAAACACGGTCACAAGCTAATGCCGGCCGCGGTGGCCTGTCCTATTTTTCAGATCAGCGCATACAGTAATCTCCACAATCTGGACAATCAGTGGCCAAATCAGGATTTAAGCAGGCCTTACACCAAGTGTGGTGTTCTTGAGTTCATTCATTCCTTTAACCTTTTAAACCCTGTTTTGCACTTGTCATTTTTCTGTGTGGTATGCATGCAGATGCAGTGTTTACCTCTATGTCAAATAAACCACGCATATCTGCACAACATGAGCTTGTGATGTCTGACACCCTCTGGCAGTTTAGACCCCCCCAAAAAATCTGGATTGCGATTCATCCTATAAACATACATCAGGAAAGATAACATTTGGCTTACCCCTCAGTAATCGCTTGCAGTGATGGTGTATCTATGAGGGAGCTGGTGCTCCCCACATCAGATGAGCCCTAATGGAAACACACTGATTATCAGCACTGTCTTTTATATATTTGTAAAAACAGATAATTCCTGGTTCTCCACCTGCAGCGTTGCCCTCAGCGAGTTCCTGATATCGATCACTCGGCCGGCCTTCACCACCAACTTCGGCAGCTTGCTCAGGAACTGATCCGTGGTCAGCTTCTTGCCTTTGAATCAGAAGGAAAGGTGAGAATGACAGTAAAGACTTTGAGGATATCCACGGATCGAGGTGACGTTTGCAGAACAGACCGGGCAAGTGAGAGCTGAGCGCGCTCGCTGATCCATCTTTCTCCCCACAAACGGCCTGTCCTTCACCAGGAAACTTTTCCAATGGGAGCCTGAATATGAATTCCTCATCTCGCCTGTCATCAACCTGCACAGAGAATTTCTGTGAAGACACATTTGTGACCGGACAAAAAAAAAGAAGAAACTGAGATTTACCTCAAATGGTACGCCATCTGGAAATCTTTCTTGAAGCTCAGATGGAAAATAGCCATCCATTAGATCTTGCATGCACTGCTGCAGGGACCAGGAGAAGATGAATTTCAACCACCAAAAGATTCCAGTTTAATATAGATTTATACTTTTTTTAGTGTAGCTAACCTGGGTGCTGTGCTCCTGATATGAGCGGAAAGGACCACCAAACATGACAATGCCATTCCTGTAGAGTCTCAGTGGAATGGGATCCTTTGTTGCCAGCTGTGCTCGTCTTGCTGTTGTTTGCACGAAAGACTCTCCTTCCCCTGCGAGGACATTCAGGTCTCTGATCCTCTGCAACATGAGGTCAAAGTTCACGTGGAAGCCCTGGCCACCGTACGTTTCTGCAGAAGACAAAAAAACTCCCCAGCTTTAAAATGCAAAAGAAACGGGAGAGAATACAGCTCTGCAGAACTGATGGATCTACCTTGCTGTGCAGCATCACTGGTCTCCTTATCGCCCACCCAGATCAATCCATAGTCATTCAGAAAGTTCTGCAACAACGAGAGCAGCTCAGTGAAACCTCCACGCTAATAAAATCCTTTATGAACTCATCTCACCTCCATCTCGTGCACTTGATTTTGCAGTTGTTGGCACCGTCTTTGAAGATCATCTCTGCTCCTCAGGCCACGCGTGCTTCCTGAATCCACACAAAATCACAAAATCGCTTTGATCTAGCGAATATATGTCAGTCTCAGTTGTGTGCATGCTGTAGGTATATTACCTGATTTCTCCCTCAGCTTCTCCTCTAAATCTGAAATCTGTGTATCCTTGGGAGGGATGAAGAAACAATAAAGTGAGGTTTAAACATGTTTGAAAGATGGCTGGTGGTATTCTTCTGCACAGGGTGCATGCTCACTTTGCGCTCTATCTCCCGTGCCTGGCTCTTCACCATTTCCTCTAGGCCTTTCACTCGCTGCATCATGGCAGACATGAGCTCAAAGTTGCTTGGAGGAAACCCTGAACGACAGCGGTTAAGAAAACCCAAACATCTATTTATCTTTTAAAAATGTATATTTATTTCGTATGTGGTCAGTAAAAGAAGATATACTTGGCATTGGAATACAAAACAGTGTGTTAATGTCTACCTTTCTTTAATGAAGCTCTGGAGTTTGAGGGGGAGGCTTTGCAGGCCGGAGTTTGAGAGTGATCACATGATTCAGCAACCAATTCAGCCTGAATTTCTAAAAATAAAAAGTATTTGAAAGTGACAACAAAAGGACTCGGAGCAGTGATGACCAGCAGTTTAATATAAAGCACGTTTACTCAGGAGCTGTATTTAAGTACAATTTTTAAGCAACTACCTCACATTTTCCACCTGAGAGGCAAAAATGTATCTCTTTTTTTATTCTGCTACAACTATTTTACTACTACACTGAACAAGTTAAGGTTTTACATACAAAACAGGGTTATAAGTGATGCTTTGTTATTTTTCAGTTGACAAAAAAATAAATCTGATGATCAGCTAAGGGATTTTTTTTTCACACACACACACACACACACACACACACACACACACAAAAACTTTTTGAGGATTTGCTGCATTTTCTTTATCACAGTTTAAGTTTCATGAAAATGAAAAGTTTACAACAAGGTCAGATTAGACTTTGAGAAATTAGACTTTGGCAGAAAACATCTAAAATAGCCTGCACAGCTCTAGAAAAGAAAGAAAATACCCCCCCAGCTGAAGCTGAAAGGCTGCACTTCAACCACGCATCGATTGTTTGAGTTAAGATCCACTCTGCTGGTGCACAGAGGGCATAACGATATGTCACTCGGGGCTTTTTTTTTCCAATTTTTGACGTTTTCAAGCTAATAGTAATACAACTCTATAAATGAATACATAATATTAATAATTATTAGCTGCAGGCTGAAAAAGCCACGAAATAGTTTTAAAAAACCGGTCTAATTTTAAAATGTTGATTACACATGAGTAACAGTATGATGCAGGCTGTATAATTTGTACTTTTTACTGGATGCGCAGCTCTGCTGGTGGCCTGTGTGGGTGCATAGTTACCTTTTAGCAGATTCCTCCTGAAAGGCATTTTTTGTTTGCTCCTGCAGGTCAAAGAAAATTAAGTGTGACTATGTGATTAATATATTAATGCACAATAATAAAAATACAGTCCAGTTTCTACCTGCGTGCAGGTAATAACCTACCATTGCTCATTGTGAGGGCCCTGCAGTGGAGTGCGTTTGGTTTTCTTTAGCATCGACAAAGGTGAGCTCATTTTAAATCCAAAGCCTGAATATCCCACACCTTTGTTGTTGTAGGCCTGTTCACAGTGGACTATAAAAGAGGTTCGGAGGGATTTCCGGTGTCTTCTCACTTTGTTTGGAGTCGGTTACTTATAGCAACAGTGAACCGTGTCTGGTGTAACTGAAGTTTCTGTTTCATCCAGAGGAGGTCGCTCTTTCTGTCCTTCCTTTGATCTTTATACCGTCGCCGGCGACACTTTCTTGCACTGTGTTTTTAAATTACCATAACTCTTGAACCATTTGCTCAATCAAAAAAAAATTCCAACGGTTTCTGAAAGCAGAGATTCTGCGCTTTTCGGCAATATTAGAGTCTTTACGGTAATGTCAGGCACGGCTTCAAAGCAGCCCCGGGAAGTACAATGATTGTTGACAGAAGTGCGAGTGAGTGATCATGACAGATCTCAGCAGAAAACATACATTTTATTCAAAATCTGGGTGTTTTTTTTTTGTTTTTTTTTTTACCGTGTTTGTTTATTGTGTTCTGTTTTTGCTGATATTTGCTGTTATTTGCCATAATCTGCCTTTGCTTTTAGTGTGTTTTACACTACAACAACAATAAAAAAAAAGTTATAAAAGACTTTCATACCAGTGTTTCCACAAAGACGACTGGTAGCGTAACGCACTGGCAGAAGAGTGTGACAACATTACAATAAGACAATTGTTCATCATTATGAGGTGTAGACTGTTGGTTTCAACAAAATAAAAGCATTGATGGTGTCACTTTGGGTAACTGTAGAGCAGCCCTCACTATTCTCTCTCTCTATTAATACAAACAATCAAACTATTTTGTTATGACCTACAGCAGTAATACGCTGCGTTCATATGAATACATAGGTAATAGCAGCCTAATATAATCATATATAAAAGTATATCAACCAGAAAAGCAATTTCTGCATAGAGTAGCTCACATTTACTTTTTCCTTATTCTATTTACGTGCTTTTACTAGCAAAGGATCTGATGTCTTGTGTCCACTCCACACAAACTTAGTGTATGTGTAGACACTTGGTATTTTATCTTGAAGCCTGTCCTGTATGTTAGTTTCCAAATAGGCTTATGTTACTGTGCAAAAGTCTTGAGCAATACTTCATTTCTTTTTGTATTTTCCTAGCATAATGGGAAATAGGTGCAGTGATTTATTGAAACATGCCAAAAACAGAGTTTGTGCAAGCTTGAAAGTCAATAATTGGATTATTGACTATTCACAGCCCTGAACTCTCTGAAGCAGCTTTCTTGTCATTTTTTTAAGGCACTGATTTTCAGTCCAGTTCTTGTGTAATGTGGCATGCTTCAGGCTTTTCTCCCCGTTTCCCTTCCTTAATAATGGCATTTTGACAGCCACCCTTCCACTGAGACCATTTCTGATGAGACTCCAATGAGCAGTAGATGGATCAAATGAAGGGCCAGATGCATCTTTCTGTGTCAGGTCTTTGCTGGATTTTTTGTTTCTATTTCTAAGAACATGACTTTCAGACGCTGTTCATCTACTGTGGATTGTTTTTAGGCCTGTCACATCTTCTTTTGTCCTCCATTTGTCCAGTTTCCTCATTTATTTTAAGAACACTCTGCACACCGTGTTGAGATAATGCCAAGCTTTTGGCTGATAGCTCTTTGGGAATCACTTTGTACAATTATATTATAAATATACTATTTTATGCCTGTCAAACTTTGGCATTTTTCATAGATTCAATAAAAAGTAACAAAGTATCTACATTTTAAAACTGGTTCTGTGCTAAGCTGTCTGTTATGTGGAGAAACAACACTGGTTCATTGAGTTAGGTGCCTTTTTTAGGCTTGAATGATTCACAGGTCATAGACTGAAAATAAGAGAAAAATGTCTAAAGGGGGGGGGGGGAATCAAAGACCTTCAGAAAGAGAGCGGGAAAGACCATTTTTGATGTCCAGACTCCACGTTATTGTGAGCTGTTTACTGGGAGTCGGTATTCCGTGTATCGCCACTAGTCGGCCCGGTGCAGCCTGCACTGCCCGGTGCAGCCTCGCTGTGGGAAGCGAGCGGGCAGACGGAGAGGATGCGGAGGCCTGCCAGTCCCACAACAATAACACATACATCATCTACCCGGGGCGATTAGGCTGGTCCGGGCTATGGCTGCACCTATAGCACATTTCGACGACGACTGGCCGAACCTGGGTGATCTGAGCATGGTTTCAGAGGAAGGGCTGCTGCCCCAGAAAGGCCGCGCCGTCGTCTCCGCCGCCGCGCACGAAGCAGCGCCGCAGTTGCTCCTGTTCGGCGGCGGTGATGATGATGATGATCTCCACGACAGCAGCTTTTCCCCGGTGGGAAACGCGGGGTTCCGCTCCATGGAGGATCTGGTGAATGATTTTGATGAGAAGTTATCCACGTGCTTCCAAAATTTTGACGCCAAGACGGAGAGCATCGCTCCCGTGGCTGTGATCGCCGAGGACACGCTGCTGGAGAAAGACGAGTGAGTATCTGTGCCAGGCCTGTCCTGTCCACGGCAGGCTGCATGTTTCCTAGTCAAGTGTGGATGTGGAGGCTCCGATGCAGCTTAAAAACACTAAAAGGCGTGTTGGGAACATTTAAAATAGGAAGTGATTAATAATTATTGTTCAATTACATCTGCACATTATCTCTTGTCACGACATTAAAACACAAATGTAAACCTTCATACAGATTAATTTCATCAGCTCTCTTTTAAAGGCAGTATTTCTAAAATCAACACCTTTGTGACATTTTTAATACATTTTAATTTTTTGTGTGAGCTGCTATATTTACAGCTGGTTGAAAGTCATTAATCAGGCACATAATAATAATAATAATAATAATAATAATAATAATAATAATAATAATAATAATAATATCATATTACAGTTGCTGGTTGGATAAAAGCTATTTGAAGAAGTCACCATGGCAATTTTACTTAGTGCTTAACCAAACTTAGTAGTTGGGGGATTGCTTTAAACCTCCAGCATTCAATCCAAAAACATGAACAGCCAGTTTCCCAGACGTGGATTAAACCCATTTATGAGCTAAAAGAAAAAAAAAAAATCAATGAAAAACGTTTTTAGTCTCACGCTTGGCTTAATCCGTGTCTGGAAAACTGAGACTTAAAGTGCTAAGTTGAAAAGAAATGGGAGTCAGAGGTGAAACAGCCCCCAGTAAATCCTGAGTAGGAAACATGAAACGTGACTTAAGTGCTCCATCAGGAGGCATCATGCTGCAGCTCCGGGGGTAAGTGGCACTTTTAAACGTCATCATTGGTGGTATTTCCAACCTGATATGATGTGTAGGGGATTATACTTTTAACCTTGGCATGAGACCTGCTTAATCTGATTGTTATGTTTTTAGATGTGGCATTAAAAAAGCATTTCTGTGGTGCACGCGGTCAGTACCAGTGTCCTCACTGCAAACATAGGCTTGTTTTAGCCAAATTTGCATTGCTAAAGGGAAATGTCAGGAATCCAGTGATAATCATGAGTGGTGCAGACAGAAGGACTGTTTTTATTGATGGTAAAGATTGGAAAAAATTGGAAAACAGTCTTTAAAAATGCAAAGAAAAGATGAAGCAGAGGCTTAAATGTACCTCAGGAAGATATCCTTTTAGTCTCATAAACCCTTTCTCTTTTCGCAATTTCGATTTTAATCTAGTTTGTAACACAGATGCTATTATATTTTTAGTCATCAGATCCAGGCTTGGACACCAACAACATGTTCCGGCAACTGAAGATAAAAGCTGCAGAACAGCCCCGTTACAGAGCGTATGATTTGTAATGTAAGTCTCATGTCCCCTCAGAATCTGGAACACTTTAACCGCCAACTACGGGCATGTGATGCCGGTGGACTGGAAACAGTCTCGCACACGCTCCCTTCACATTCCCACAATCAACCTGGAGGAGAAACCCGTGAGTGATTCCCCTTCTTCCGGCTCATCCCATTCCCTCTCTGTCCCATTTTTCCCTTCATCCCACCACCCGACTCCCTCCCTCCACTCTCAAATCCCTCCTCCGGTCATCTCCTAAATCTCGAATATTCATTGTGCCGGGGTTTAGTGCTTTGATTAAATTCCCTCCTCCTGCTCTGTTCCTGGCTAGAGAAAGGCAGATGTCACGGCGGAGCTGTCGGACGACGAGGAGCTCAGGGATCAGCTAGACATGCACTCCATCATTGTTTCCTGCCTCGCAGAGGAGCCCCTTTACACAGCAGAGCAGGTAAGTTCACCCTAACTGCAGCCGCACTGGGTCAGTCTGTACAGGCAGAGCTTAACATGGCTGAACTCCATCTGTGTCCTCCGCTGATATTTAATAGCTCGTTCTCATTGGGTTATTTTAAGAGCTGGCTCTCTGATGCAGGTTATTGAGGAGATAGAGGAAATGATGCAGGACTCTCCTGAAATGGAGGCAGAGCACAATCCGTCACAGTCGGACCTCTCGATGCTCTCGCTGGACGTCCAGCAGCACAACAGCTGCCCCGACTACGAGGAGAGTGAGTGCCCCCCTGTATGTTACGATTATTTTGCTGTATATTTTATCAGTAATTTATGGGCGTGTGCTTTGGTGGTCCAGGGATGAGGGCCCTGAGTGTTGCGGAGCTGAATGAGCGTCTCGAGGAGACCGAGATGAGCATCAGGAGGTTTTCAGAGGAGCTGGTTCAGCAGCTGGCTCTCAGGGATGAGCTGGACTTTGAGAAAGAGGTGAAGAACAGTTTCATCTCAGCCCTCATCGACGTGCAGAACCGGCAGAAGGAGTACCGCGAGGCGCTTAAGAAGAAGAAGAAGCTGAAAGGCGGAGCTGGGACGTCGCAGGGCCTCACAGAAAGAACACTTGTATCAGTAAGTGCAAGTGTTTTAAGGCATTATTACCATCATCTTTCTCTTCCAGTGTCTGCTGCATTTCTTGCTGCTTTTGCTGCATTTTCCTTAAATCTTCTGCTCTCTCTGGTTATCTGTCTCCTTGTGTTTCTTTGCTTTTCTTCCTTCCTTGTCAGCGCTTCAGCATGGAGGGGATCTCCTCCGTTATCCAAAACAGCTTCCGGCAAACTTTTGGGAGCGGGTGCAGTGAGAGACAGGTTACTTTCCTTTTTTTTCATTTCTCTCTCAGCTGTTCACCTTTATCATTTGTTTTCTCTGCTATAGAATGATGACGCCCAACCTAGTTACACCCCTGCAAAATACCTTTGGGTGTACCTAGGTTGGGCATGGAGTGTGGGGTGTGTGGACAGATCAGCTCGTTCCATTATCCACAGTGGGCCACCACAGTGGGTAGCTCTGCAAATTCTTTCTTTCTTTTTTTAAATGCTGGATGCCCTTCCTGATGCAGCCCCCAAAGGGATTCGTGTCTTCACTAAAGTGTTAAGCAGTGTTATTTTATAAATTTACTCCGTCATCAATGACAGCGACTCATTGCCTGCAAGCTGTAATCATCATTAAAACGTTTCTCAGTATTTTTTATTTTTTTTATATCGTCAGAAGTTTCCTTAATGTACTTTTGAGGCTATATTGCCCACCCCTAGTTCAGCAGTTTCCGCTCCACAGTCGCAGCTTTCTTCGTTTTTAAAACTATTAATAAGATCAGACACTTCAGTTCAGACTCAGTGTGTTGTTTTCTCCAGTATCTGTGCATTAGTCACGTCCTCTCATGGTTTTACAGTATCTGACCACGGTCATCCCTTACGAGAAGAAGGGGCATCCTCCCCCGATTGAAGACCTCCAGATCTTGACCAAGAGTAAGTTGCTTCATCTGCGCTGCGCTGTGCGATTTGTCGCAGCTGAGTCATTACCGCTGATTGATTCATTCAATTCCCAGTTCTGCAAGCTATGAGAGACGATAGCGACAAGGTGCCCAGCCTCCTGACAGACTACATCCTCAAAGGTGAGCGTTTGTCTTTTACACGTGGTGCTTTATGTTTGAAGAGAAATAACATTGTAGCGAGATTCAGAACGATCCTGTGCTGGCAGCGTGCCGGCATGTTTGGCTCCACATAAACCAAGTGATCAATAACAGTCAATTGTTACTGTGCTGATGATGTAAGAGCAAAGAACCACACCAGTGGTTATGTGTGTGTGTTGCAACCACTGTGCCATAAATCACTGATGCATGAATTCAGTTGATTTCAATTTATTACAAAATCATTGGAAAGCTATCTTGAATATGGCGTTTTAATTCTAAGCTATATTGCTAGAGTTTAAAAATTAGAATTCTTACCCTTTTATTCTGCTGTATCTGCTGGTAAGAATTTGCAGTTTAATATAATTACGTTGTAATATTTAAAAAAAAATGCATTGAAACTTTATTTAATCCTAGGGGAATTACACCCTTAGTCACGTGCAGTATTATAAAGTGCTGCTTGAATTTTAAATACTGTGCATATGATGTTAACCAACCAGTACAGAGCTTAAGTACCTCTCAACATTTGCGCTCCATCTCCTTTAGTGCGTCTTCCACGTTTCACTTTGTTTCATTCCTCTATTATATTTTTTCTTCCTGTATTTCTTTTGTGCTACTCTTCCTAATATATCGCTGCCCCACACTCAGCTCTGGTGTGAGCCCTGGATGGAGAGGTTTGTGACACATTCGATTATGAATGTTGTGGTGGTGTCACTCATAATCAGAGAGCGCCTCCTCTTGACCACTGAACTGTAGTGCAGTCTGACCCCGACGCTTTTCCTCTCACTTCACCTCTCCTGCACTGTTGTTAGCGTCTAGACCTCCAGACTATGACTCACGGCCACTCACTTAGAGCTGTGTTTACCCAGCACTTAATATCTGAGGCACTGCTATGTGATTAATAGTTATTAAGCACAGTTAAGACTGCATTTGCATCACCCAACTTGCACCATAGATAGGTTTATTTGCTCACATAGATCCTTTTGGTTTTCCTCGTCTTTATCTCCTGCATTCTGATTTGTACCTCACACTGAGGCTTTAACGCGGATCCATCATAGTCTCAAGAGCTTGGGAAAAAAACAGGCATCTGGACTTCCCAAGTTTTTGAAGATGTGATCCGAGAGGCTTCTTCAGTTCTAAAACGGTACGACCACCTCCCACTAGGGTTTAAATATCTGGGACTCTCCACCTTTTTGGTTTTAGAACTGAAGAAGCCTCTCGGATCAGAGGTGAAAATGTCTTCAAAAACTTAAAGAAGTCCAGTCGCCTTTTTTTTTTTTCAAGCTATTGAGCCTCCATGACCTGGATGACTGAGAACCTACACCGACACTGCTCCATCATAGCTTTGTTAATATTGATCTCTGCTGTTATTCCAGTGGTTTGCCCGACATAGACGAGAGGGACGCCCTGCAAAGGTTCTGCATAGTTAAGCGTGATGAAAAGAAAAAAGAAGAAGAGGACTCATTGTATTTTTTTGCAAACATGAAGCACACTTAATTTATTCCTGGATGTTTTTATCTTTGTGTGTCACATTTCCCCCCCCCCTCCGATTTTCATCAAGTTGTATTTATTTTGTGCAAGCGCTATGATTTCAGACCTCGTGTATCGTTGTGAATTTTGACTTTCGGTGCGTGTTTTCAGTTGTCGTGCGGTGTGAAAGTGTATCCTGAATTGATGAATCGTATAAGAAATGTAGACAAATATGTGCACTGAGCTTTGCTTATTGATTCGAGCAAAGCTGCACTGCAGTTGGCTTTGTGTGTGTGTCTGAGGTGCTGAGCTGTACACTGAGCAGAGAAAACAATTCACAAAGCACAGGCACAGATACAGATGTTGCAGTAATAGAGAATCAATAGAGAATGATAACAAGCTTCTAAACTGATGAGTAACTTAAAAAAGTGCAGAGTCATCCACAAAATATTTTTATTTAGTAGCAGCTGAAACAGATGAGAGAGCTGTGAGTGAACAAGATACAAAAACTGATGAAGAGTACAGTGATGATCTGAACCCTGTGTATAAATACCACACAAAACGAGGATAGAATTCAGTTTTCCATGCAGCTGCAGACACAAGCTTGGCACACTGCAAGCATCTCTGTTATTATTTCATGGAAGATAATGTACTGTATTGATGGCTAAGGTGTTGTAGTCTGGACTGGTATTTACTTATTAACTAACTAACTATGCATTTGAGTGAAAACTGAATTGTGACCCATGCACTGTCTGTACTTTTGCCTCTGTGCACGGGGGCGGCGTACACCACCGATGGGCATTCTTATTGTGTATGTATTACTTTATACAAGCTGCCTTTGCCTTTGGCTGAACTTTTGTACATTATAAATGACTTATTTTCATTGAATGTCATATTACTAAACCACTTACAGAACCTGCTTTGGTGTTTATTTATTTTGTAAATATTATATTGATTAAAAATATTGATAATATTGATACAATCACATCCTGTGTCTTCTCTTAATTTCAAGCTATACTCACTGTAATGAGAATAAGCACCAGCACGTCCACCTCAAACAACATCACCAAGAAATACGTGATCACTGATTTTCAGACATGTTTAATGCAGGACAAAATGTAAATAAAATGTACAAAAATGCTGTAAGTAAATTAGATAAATGGATTAAACACCCCTATACCCTTTATCTAGTATCTTCCTGTGCTTATGGAGTCTGTTTCTGACTCCTGGGGGTCATTTTGCAGGGCTCTGGCAGTGGTCCTCACACAAAGGAGCAAATACCAGTTTGATGTGCTGTCCTGGAGAAGCTGGACCTGTACAGCCTGAACGGGCTGTACAGGTCCAGGATTAACAAACAGCATAAGTAGAGAAATCAGGTGGGATAAGGAGAGAGGAATGGTCTATGGCCACTGCCTGCAAAACCACTCCCTTTTTAGGGGTTACCTTATCGCCTCTCCAGCATGCCTGTGGTCACTTTAATTTGCAACAGAGCGGGTGAAACTCATTCGTAGCGCAAACACATCGTAGCGACTGTCAGCACAGTGGTGGAGGGGCGATTATCTGGGCTTGCTTTGAAGCCCCAGGACCTGGGCATCCTGCAGTCGACCATGATTATGTGTTGTTCATCTGAGTTTGTATTTCAATTATTTTAGAACCTGTTGACGATCAGATTATTATTTTTTTATTATGTATGTAAATGTATGATATGTAAAACCTCAGGACTGAAAAAGAATGGGGCTTCTTTTTCAAACGACTGTGCACATTTTCACATGTTTGTGAGCAGAGTTTAGAGCTGCATCACTCCCTGTGAAATGTGGGAGTACTGAATAGTTGGAGCCTTGGCCAGTCTTCCCTTTCATTGCTGGCGGATGGTCAGTGAAACTCTCTTTGAGTTCCAGAAACACACAAAACATAACTAATATTAATTTCACAATAGCATCCCCTTCATTACAGAAATCTGCCATGTGTCAGCTGCACACCCAGCAGCTTATTTAGGAGATCCAGATGTAGGAGAAACCCAAAAAAACATCCAACCTCTGGCCTGTTTGAGCCCTCAGAACAAATACAGCTGGCCCTCTGACAGCAAAACAGATTAGATCTATGGGTCAGTAAGCACGCAGTGAAGATAAAACACTTGGATGGATGTTTGTCATTTTAATAGCTGTTGCTGTTAAACAAAAACCGGTTCGGGTAATTGACAAAATATCTTCATCAAAAGGCAGATCATTTAAATCCTATTCATGTAATAATAACTTCACAGTCAGACAAAAGCCTGTAATTTATTTGTAACTTACAAACATATGGAAGAACAGCCATGCTGGTCTGAATGCAGTTAAATACCAAAGCCTGATCCCCATCCATCTCGCCTCAGCCTTTCAAAAGCAACACAAACCCCCTGTTAAACATCTGTAAAACATTTGTTCTCTCCCTGATAAGATTTCCTCATTCAGCTCTGTGCCTCCACTCCGAGCGTGTAAAACAAAACAGTCTGGCCGGGGCTCAGAAGCGCGAGGAGCTTTTTGGCTGTGCTGCACCAAAACAGGTTCTCTGCGCTGGATTTGAGGTGTTTTTTTCCAGGTATTATGGGTGCTAGAGGGCTTTGGATGGCGCTCTGCCTTCTACTGTTGGCGCACTGCTCACTCCAGCAGAACTCCTCGAAGAAAAGAAATGGCAAGAAAGGTAGGGCTTCATATTCACCTGCTGAAGAGGAAAACAATGACTTCTAGAGAACAGCATTGTTAAAGAGTTTACCTGTGATGTTTGCTATTTTTGTCATTTTGAGCAGACTCTGCCATCAATGCTACAATTGAGGCTCTGCAGAAGAGAGTTGATGCCATTGCTCAGGAGCTGAACTTGGTGAAAGAGCAGCAAGCTTTACAAAGAGGTACAGACTGTTTCATAAACACCATGTGATTCAATTTTTGTAAAGATTGCACTGCTCTGAAGTGTTCCACAGTTGCACAATCCACTCAAGTATTTAAGTTCGCATGTCATATTTTAGTTGAACAGCTTTCCAGGGATGGAGAGCTGAAATAGATAAAGCTTTTTGAGCCGCTTCCTCATAATTCCCTCCCTCAGTTTGTCTGCAAGGCACAAAGATCCTTGGCAAGTGTTTCCTGGCCAATCCAGAGAAGAAATCGTTCCATGGTGCCAGTGAGGACTGCACCGCCAAAGGGGGCAGCCTGAGCACTCCTCTAACAGGGGACGAAAACGACCAGCTCTACAGCTACGTACGCCAGAGCATCGGCCCCGATGAGCACATCTGGCTGGGAATTAATGATATGATTACCGATGGCCAATGGGTCGACCAATCAGGCTCTAATGTGCGTTTCAAAAACTGGGAGACAGAAATCACCCATCAGCCAGATGGGGGGCGCAGCCAGAACTGCGCTATCCTCTCCACCACAGCCAACGGGAGGTGGTTCGACGAGAGCTGCAAGGCTGAGAAGGCGTCTGTGTGCGAGTTCAACATCGTCTGAGAGACGATCTGTTGCTGTGTTTTTTTAAAAATCACTCAGTGCAGATAAACACTCTGTAAGCATGAAGTGCAGCATTGTGCAACACACTGAAAAATAATGCGCCGCATCTTTAATCAGCCTGCATTTTCTCGAACAAGCCTTCCAGATGTCAGAGTCCAGAACAGAGATTTCACTCAGTGGTCTCTGTAGAAGCTCCACCCACTTGAACACACACATCAGTAGTTTTTAGATATTCATCAACACTGGGTGGCCTTTCTTCATTTTTTCTTATAATCCACTAATTAATGCAATAAATTAAAAACAAATGCTTTAACTGAAGCATGTCTTTTCTGTAACACCTTCCTTATTTCTAAATCTTAACTTATGCTGTTCATGTTTCATTACATAACATTAATAAACATGTTTGTTTACCATTTTATTCTTCTTTCTGATGCAAACAAAAAAAAAAAACAGCAGATATAATGGGAAACAATTACTCCTCGTACAGAAAAACACTTATGTAAGAAATCATAAAAAGCAAATGGCTGTTACAACTGAAGGTAATAAATAAAATCTTTTTGGTTCAATATTGCTGTCTTTTTCCTGGTCCCATCACTGGCCCATACATTCATTTCTCCAATCTCATTCTGTATAATGACAGATAAACGCATTCTTCTTCTTTCTTAAAAAAAAAAAAAAAAAAAAAGACAAACAGTTTACAAAGTGGCCAAATTAATGTGGCTGATGTTTGTTTAGAGCTTTCCAGAAGCAAAGAACTTGCTATGGGAAACCTTGAGGAAACTTTCTTATTTAGGTGTGTCATATTAGGACTGTGCAAAATAAAAAGTCACTAAATTAGCTCTTGGCACTTAGTTAATATTGCAATTAATTGACTCATGTTATTGTGCAACTGATTCAGTTGTTGAAAACTGAATCAGGGTAAAATAGACAAGCAGGAGTCTGCTAGGAAAATCCCTGCTTGATGAGTGATGAGTATAGTCACATACATGTGGCATCTCCACCCACTCAGTCTCTTCAGCTTCCAAAGTCTTTGCTGGCATCCACAATACTTTAGTCACCCAAATGCAGGCTACAGATCAACAAGCTTAGACTTTGAAAAGTCCTCTTCTTAGACGTTTCTTGGCTCGCCGTCAGCCAGTAAGACTGTAAAACATTTATGACCGCACTCAGCAGCTCTAAATATGTCAGTAAAATTCTGAGAAAAAGGACATTGTATTTGCTTGGGGGGGGGGGGGGGTTGAACTTTGTCTCCCTCTACTACTCATTTTCTGAAATGCAGGGAACAAAGATTTTCCACACAGAAGTCCTTCTGAAGCACTTTTCCTCAAAGATGAGACATACCGTATATAAAATCATAAAAAAACATGTGATTCTTTTCCCTTTCATGTTTAAGCTTCTACAACAATAAGCATCAGAACACAGTTTATAAAAAAAAAAAACAATATATATAAGAGCTCTCTAATAAATAACTACATTTTATGTCAAATGTGCTGACATACTGCAAGGAAATGTGTACATTTCTGCTGCATCTCACTGTAATCCTGAAGAGGGGGGTGTGTGTTTGCCCCTCACAACAAATGGTGAAATATGGTCTCTGATTACAGATCTGCACTGACTGATTCCCAAATGCTTGCTTTGCATTTGTCCCTGTAACACAAATGTCTGGAAACAGCTTTGAGATCCATAACCATTTCCGGTTTAATGATACTACAGCTAGAAAATAGCTCATAAAAAAGCAGTAATAACATGCCGTTATAAACATACTGCTGTTGCAGTCGAGGCCGTTGTGCTCTGATGATGCTATAAAAATGCAGCACACTGCAACAGTGATAGCAGCACGTGCATTTTCATAACTGAAGTCACAAAAATGAAAAACCTACCAAGTAGAATGGCGCACAGTAGCTTCCGTACTAACTAATGCATTTACAAAATATCACAAATGGAACATTTTCATTGCCTGAAAGCAACAGAAGATCTCTTTATAGTGGCAAAAACTTGTATAGAGGGAATGATGAAGTGATGCTTTCAAAATTTAATCTAAGATAAAACGCTTTAACAGCTGCAGACAGGTTTGGACAGGGCTGGTTTTTTGTGCCCCGCTTTAGTGCAAAAGCTGCACTCATCAGGAAAAAAAAAGATGTCTTGTGAGGCTGAAGAGCAAGCAATCACACAGTTGCCAGGGAATGAATATCACAAAGTTCAAGTGGGTCAAGTGAAAAATCAAAAAGCTGAATCCAATCTTCTGCTCAGTTCCCTCCCTCTGGCTCCAGCCGAGGCCCCAGATTCAGGGGCTGTTCATCCTCACTTTGGTCCTCGGGCTGGTAAATCGTATTGTTCACCAGGGTCTGGACGTGGCTCGGAGGCCTGTCGGGAAGCGGAGGAGCCTTCTGAGATGAGAACAGTGGCTTTTGAGAGTCTGTGTGTTCTGGAGAAGGTCGGCACGTTTCTCCATAGATGCCAACTTCCGCACCTTTTTTCAGCAGGTGCGTGTAGACGAGTGTCTCGTCAATGGAGGTGTAAACATTGGACTCATCATCTTCATGTATTTTTGGGGATCCGTTGTTTCCTGGCAGGATGTTGATGCCATTTGGATTATAGACAGAGACTTCATGATTGAGCTGATTCTTCTTCTTCTTCTTCTTCCTGTTTGGCAGGAAAGACTGTTGAGGTCATTTAATTACAGCTGTTTATTACAACCATCAATGGGTCATCCACGCTGACAATTTCCAATGAAAGGGAAAAACCTCCACCAGGTTAGGAAAGGCATGATATTAAGTGAGCAATGTGAAAATACCTAGGCTACTTAAATAATAAAACTTAAAGAATAAAGCACCAAACAGAAATACTCACCTAATCACCACACAGGACACAACCAGGCCTATGACAACAATGACCAGCAGGGCAGCGACCACACTCAGGATGCTGGTAAGGAGAAAGTCTAAAGAGGAGACAGTAGAAAAAAATGTTAACTATGGCATTTGTTATCACATTTTTAACTGTGCAGTGGTTATAAATAATATCTAAAAAACAAAACAAAACAAAAAAAAACACCAAATGAAAAATGTGAAGTAGAAAGACTAAAAAAATAAATTA
The DNA here is from genome assembly GCA_034780415.1 of Cichlasoma orientale. NCBI lineage: Eukaryota > Metazoa > Chordata > Actinopteri > Cichliformes > Cichlidae > Cichlasoma > Cichlasoma orientale. The sequence continues at coordinate 13,888 of JAVDPK010000926.1, read as the reverse complement.
AAAAAATTAAATCCTGTTGGAGATTTTGCACAACTGAAAAAACAAAACAAAAACCTGATACACAGAAAACTGATTGCGAATTGATAAAACAGAATAATTTAAAATAAATAAATAAATAAAATGTTTCAGTATCCACAACCTGCTCCCAACTATGAAGCAATACTACAGCTTCACACTCCTGCAGGTACAGCTGCAGTGGTGCTAACAAAATGATAAAGTCATCAAGCTGATGTACTACAATCACAGTGCTGCACTACCTTTGGTCATAAACCAAAAATATTTGGACCTAGTGATGGTATTTTACACAGCTATATCTGGTGAGCAGAGTCCCAACAAATTAAATTCCTTATCTAAGCCGTCTATGGTGTCTTACCCAGCTGCCCATCATCTGACCCAGCTGTGGGGCAAGTCTGAAACACCATCCTGCCCTCTTTGCTCTGGGAAGGGCACGCTCGAGCACATCTTGAGCAGCTGCCCAAAGACATTAAGATATGTTACTACCGGTGGTAGGTGTTAAAGGCAGGGAGCTGGGAGCATTGGATCTGGATTAAGAGGGGCAATCCAAGGCTCAACATCGGGACTTGATCAATCCCGATTGAGTTTCTTAGGCAAGGGCGTATCCAAAATCCCCAAGGAACCTAGGAAACATCACCGATGACACATGCCAGTGCATCTGTAGGATGCATCTTTCATCTGCATATGCACGACAATGTACTGACCTAAATGATCAGCATGCTAGCATCCTTACCATGGCAACACCAACAAGCTGATGCATGCTGAAAATAGAAGATTAAGACATTCACATTCAAAAGCTGGAGGACCAAAGCTTCCTCTTACTCTTGCTCTTCTGCAGCGTGATCTTGGTAATTACACTGAAGTTTCCTCTTTCAGGCAGACAGTTGGACATGTTGAGGTAGAAGTTCTCAGAGACAGTGAGCTCACTCTCCGCTTTCTCATCCTCCCTGCGGCTATAGTCTTCCTCGGGGCTGCCCACTCTCTGCACCCTGATGTTGGTGTGGCGGTTGCTGCACTTGGGTTGGCTGAGGTTGGTAAATGTCAGGTGTGCATCCATCATTGGAGGAACTGAGACAATCCAGGAGACAGTGGAGTAGGACTTCATTCCCGCTGGCCAACGTGGAGTAGCCACAAGTGCTGGGGTGTCTCTTTTTGGCGAAACGGTGAATATGTATCTTTCTGACGGTTATTACAAGAAGAAAAAAAATGAATTACTAGAAAAATATGCATTTATTTAATGTCCCCATTTCATTTAGCCGAAGGTATTTTTACCTGTAATCTCCTTTTCAAAACTGGCATTCAACACATGCTTGTAATACATTCTCAGTGCGTTAGCATCCATGCTGGACCGCCATGTGACAGACACACTTGTGTGGATGTGAACTGTCTGTATGGCTCCGTCAGGGCAGAAGCTTCCAATAGTAGTTCCCTTCTCCTCTGCCACTTCAATAGTGACACTGTCATTGCATAGTTGTCCGGGTAGGGACTGTTTGATGGGCCCAGTGGGAGAGGTCAGCTTTACAGTGCCGTGCTGATTAGGACGGAGAGTCCACATCACACGGCTCAGAGGGGTGGGGAGGCAGGATGGCAGCAGAGGCACCAACAGCTGAACTGGAGCCTCTGGACATTTAACAAGACTACAATCTGTGAATGAAAAGAGGGTCACATGTTAAACTAAAAGTAATTACAGTGAGAAGCAATTTTTCATTTATAGCAGTACAGACATTTTTAATATATAGTCAGCAATTAACCTGTAAGCAGATGTGAGTACTAATGTATTTGCCAACAGCTGTAACATCTGTGGGCACCCAAATGAGGAAGCTTTTCTAAATCTACTGAAAATAAAGAACATTACACTACACTACCTTACAATTATTATAACCTACTTCTTATTGTTATCATTCCTGGGTCGTTCCATCTCAAATCAAATCTTTAGAACATTTTCAGCTGAACCAGTTCGGACTTGCCTGAAAAAAAATTTATGGATTCAAATGTGTAAGGATACGATGATTGCTGTGAATTTTTTTTATTTTTAAATAAACATTTTCCTGATATTTTTGTTTTTGTGGTACAACTTGCCACATTTGCTCAATCCAGCATGAAAGTTGAATGAAAATAGCATTTTCTTCATTTCTGTGAGTAAGAATTTCATGCTAAAAAGTATTCTACGTTTTATTTTTGCACTATTTTGAAATATGACAATATAGCCTTCAGGAATTGTCGCTCGTTGTCTTTTCCAGCGTGAATGGTTTTAATAGTGTACGCTGGGACTTTACAGAATGGCTTTAATTCATTTTTCATATTTTGACTTCCAATACTCCAATACATTTTTTGATCATCTGTCCCAAAATACAAATCCTGATTCATTATTGATAAAGAAAGATCAGTGAAAATTTCAGGCTTTTATCTTTAATAGTTTCATGCTCAAAATCAAACATTGCCTCGAAAGAAGAAGAAGAAGAAAGGAGGAAGAAATAATACTGGAAGTTTAGGGACCATTTAAAAAAAATTTTCTCTCTCATATCATACATTTTTTAGGCAAATCGGAGCTGGCCAAGCAGAAGTCCCACGATGATTTGAGATGGAACGACCCAAATATTACTATGAATTACTGATGCTACAGTGTATCCGTGGATTTTACACAGTACGGTTCGAACTAAGAGTCATAAAAACTATTCCTTTCATAGTTTCCCTGGTCAGGCGTGCCCAGCTAAGCACACAAACCTCGATTTACCTATGACTTGTGTGGCTGTGACTTGCAAGTCGTCAGGAAGGCAGCCCTCAAAAGACAGATCAGCGCTTGATGTGACTGTGATGTCCTCTTTCTTCAACGAGTTCATTTTCATCACGCAGTCGGGGGTCGGTCTCAACTTAGAAATGTGCAGAGAAAGCCCCTCCGTTCTGCTGACGTCCACTTTACACACTAGAAAATGAAAAAAAAAAAAAAAGAAGCTCAAATTGTCCTGGTTTTCATTGTCTCTCAAACACAAGCGCACACAAATGCAAATGTGTGGGTGTGTCATTTGAGGGGTGGAGAAAAACAAGTGATTCCTCGCTCGCTGGATGTTTTCCTGGAAATGTATCACTGGTGTCACACATGACTAAGAGATTAGGCAATCTAAGAGCTCCCCTGGGCTCAGAAAAAAAGGCCACGCTCTCCATGTCACTCCTGTTTAAACACACTGTGAAAAAAGGGAGCATTGTCACACCCCTGACTAATCAAGCTGCACCTTTGTTGAAGCTGCTAAGAAAGAGCATAGAAAAAAAAAAGACTATTTATGTAAGTGCCTGCTGCAACATGCAGAGCACGTAGAACAGCAAAGCATAGAAAACATTTGTAGTTCTTAAGTTTCTTATATGGTACCTACACATTACTACTCAGTTTTGGGAATGAGCTACATTAATAATAACCACATACTTAACATTTAATTCATTATGTAACATAAAGTAGACTGTTTGACCTACTTAGAGCCAGAAGAAGCACCAGGACCCCCACACCTCATAGTGTGGGAATAACTGCAGACCGTTTTGCAGTCGGGGTACAGAAGCTGGGACACCAATGGACTGACTGCACCCCCCTTTAGAAATATTAGAGCTAAAGTGCTGGAGCTACCGAGCCCCATGACCACCACGTTTCCTGTGCTTGTTGCTCACTTATGGGCCAGGCAGTACTCATCACCTACACACCTGTGGTCTCGTGACTTGCGCAGCTGCGGTGCTATTACAAGAATAGAATCTATCCACAGACATGCGGACAGCATGTCATGACACGTAATAACGCGTCCCCAAGACACGAAGATATCCTCGATATTCATTTGGAGCCTTGTTATGGCCATGCGAGTAATCCACGTCCAATACTCGATCTCCTTTCAGTTCTGTTTTGATCCCTAACAGCTGCTGAGAAAAATCTCTCACACTTGAGCTACTAAATCTCCGCCATACCAGATGGTTGTTAACTGCCTCTCTGGGTGCTGGGCTTGTAGAGACTTTTACCTGAGAAGAGCATCCTACTGAGTATGGTCTCAACAGCCCTGCAGCAGAGTGGTGACCCGTCCAGGATTTACCCTGAACTGGATAAGCTTGTGGTCATGTTTCCCTGGGAATAGCTGGGAATTATTCTTATGCTGCAGCACAGCCAAACCCAAACTGCATTATAGAGTACTTATAACGTACAGACCTGTTGAATCTGGGCTGTAAGCAGACACTTCGAGGTTGAAGGAGAGCCCAGGAGTACCAGCACGTTTGCCCATTTCGCAGTTTCTCAGCGTGAGCAGAAAGTCTCCCTGGTTCTGGGACGGCTGGGTGTCCATCAGTCCCAGAACTGACGCCTCTCTGCCGTTACGGCGGTACTCCACTGCTGCTTCCTTCTTTACACAACTTGGCTGCGTGAGGTTTAGAAACTGAACGGCAGCCCTGTGTTTGTCTGGGACCTGAAAGTGCCACTCCATGAGGTCGTCGTCAGGAAAACTCTCTGGGTAGTTGGGTGAGAGCAGCTCTGAGGATGAGGTCCCTTTTGGTAATGTCAGAGAAATTCGGGCAAGGGCTACAAGCAGAAAATAAATGAATGAAACTGTAACTTTGAAAGAAACACACACACACACACACACAAAAATGAGTAGTGAATGTAAGTAAACTCACACTTGATTTCTTCCCCCACAGTCACAATAAACTTGTCATTTTGCAGCTTCTGCCCTGCTGGGACATCCACAGAAAAGCTGCCCTGTCCCAGTATCTGAATACTGCTGATGGTGCCGATTCTGCAGTATTTCCCCACAGCCACATTGCCGGGGAAAGACTGGAGGGTGTAGGTGTGTCTGTCTGGACATTTCCCAGATGGACTGATCTGTTTAAGACCCGTCTTAGCGAAATCTATTTTGAAAGCTTTCGGTTCCGAGGCCTTTAGTCTCCAGGTAAACGTGCGGTTAAAACGCAGCAGATTTACTGACCCGGAGTCAGCCTGGACGATGTGGCCACTGCACGACTTCGGGGTGCATTCTGAAAGGAGAAAATGAATCCGCCTTTACCGTTTTAGACCATCCAGGACATTCACTGATAAAAATAACCAGGTATCACAGAGACTCTTACCTATATGTCGCACAAATGCTATACTGAACACATCTTCAGGCCTGGAGCATTCAAGCTCCACTGACACAGTGCGTCCTTTTAATGAATTCAGATGTGTAGCGCATTTTCGTGTGTGTCCTGATCCTGTACACACTTTGCAACCTTTGACCTGATTACCTCGGATGTTTATGGTAGTGCCATCTTCGGGAGTAAAAGTCAACTTCTGGGCCCCTGGGAGCAGCACAGAGAGAGTTAAACTGAGAAAGGGGATAAACATGTGAAGCCCTGTATCATATATGGAAATACTGAAATTAAATTACCACTTGGGTGAGATTAAAGTCACAAATATGACTAAACGCGGGGAAAGAAAAGTCAACAGCTTGTGTCCATTGCTCTTATGACTAAGCAGGTCTGTACTGTAAAGAGAGCCACGCTCAGCACCTAATGTGCTGCTCGAATCAGCTCTTGGGTTGGTCACAACCTAAATGTTTGTTTCATACACAAACACGGGGACAAAGCAGCCTATATCACACGACGCTCGCGCTCTGAGAGGCTTTTTAAAGGGATTTTGTTGCTTCAGCTGTGACAATCAGTGTCAATATTTAACGGGCAGAGCCACTACCACACCGACTCTGTCCTGCTGGTTAATATTTACGCTTCGGCTTACCTGATACGGTGGAGACGATGAATATGAGAAGTAAAATCAGCCGAGGGACTGTGCCCGCTGATAAGGACATGCTGCTCTACCGCGAAGCTCTGAAACTTTGATCCTGAGAGAAAAAAATAGGATGAAAATCAGCGGAGACATTTCATCGCTTCTTGTGTGGAGCCGGGACCGCCTTACGCCACATTTTCCCCTGGGTTACGCGAAGCTCTGCGAGTAGCTGTTGACACACCGACTCAGCCACTTCTTAATGTTAAAGCGTGCCAGCGGGGAGGGAGTGTTGACGCCAGGTAAAGTTTTAAAGGCGTGGCCAGGGCGGCCATTTTGGCAGGTAGGCTGCGGAGCGGTAATGCATTGCGACATCCCGGACCTGAAAGTCGTGATATTCCTGAGAACTGTCATGCAGAATTAATTACCAGAACTATTACCTCACACCATTAAACCGCCTCATTCATGTCATCATAATATGGATGGCAGGATTCAATATTGTGGTTTTTTTTTTTATTTTTTTGTAGAGCCTTAATGTAATTAATAACACCTGTGTTTGTCTTCTGTTTCACGTGACAGTATACAGTTGAGTGAAAAACCGTAACCCAGAGGATATATTGAGATATCTCCATCCATCCTTTCTCTTCCCCTTATCCAGTTCAGGGTGGGTGGGGGAGCTGGAGCCTATCCAGAGGGAGGGCACGCCCTGCACAGGCTGCCAGTCTGCTGCAGGGCTAACACGGAGAGACAGACAACTATTTACACCTCTGGGCAACTTAGAATCACCAATTAACCTAACCTCACTAACTGCATGTCTTTGGACTGTGGGGGGAAGCCGGAGAGAGCCCACGCAGACACGGGGAGAACATGCAAACTCCACACAGAAAGGCCCCAGATGGTGGTGAACCTAGGACCTTTTGCTGTGCTGCCCCCTATTGAGATATCTGATAAATAAAAAAAAAAATGGATTACTATAAATATGATTGCTCCCAGCTGGAAAGATTTCCACTGTTTGTTTTTTTAATGTATTATTATTATATTACATCATGAAGACGTTTTTCCTCTAAATGACAATCATCCTTCCTGCTTAGCTGTGGGACAAAAATGATTCGTTTCAGTTGTTGTCGGCATGACCAACACTGGTCAGTCCGACCAGCAGGGCGCAAATAGCTTCGCTGATTCTTCCAGCTGATAAAGAGGAGGCCTTTCCTGCCTGAACTTGCTCAGATAGCAGACGGGGTTACAGTATGTCGGTACATACTGCATGCATGTGCTGCTGGCGCTTAAGTGTTACAATTAGGGCAATTTGCAGGCCATGTGCTAATACCTCCTTTCGTTTCCAGCGTGTGTGAGACAACAAATAATTGCGCAAATCCTCATTTCAGCAAGGAGTAGGATGACCAGATGTCCCGCCTTATGTTATTTTTTGACCCGTGTCCCACATCTTGAGACAATAGAGTGAAAATATATTTGGTCTTTGCCAATCTGTTAACAGTTCAAACCGTTTATTGTATTTTCATTTTGAAAATTTCTCACTACTTCCCGGCATTGTCAGCGCGTCCCACTTTGTCCCCCACAAACAGTGTTTGCCCCACAGTTAGTTTGCTGGGATGTGCTCACCCTAGAAAAGAGAGGCAGAGAAATGCCCTCACCCTCACTCATTTGTGTATTTATTTGTTACAAATAATATAACACAATCAAATGAGGTTGATTAAACTGCTTGATAGCATTTAAAGCAGGCTATAGTTATAATTAAACAATAATTTAACACACTGAAAAGATCAATTCCACATATTAGAGTATATTTTCCACACCAGGAATCAGGTAAATAGGAGAAACTGTTTCAAAAGCTAAATTAAATCACACACTTTCCTGCCTTTCACAATTTAGGCAAAAGTGAGCACAGAGATGGATCCAGATCCAGAGGCATGCAGAAGAAGGCGGACCTCATCAAGTAAAACCACGACCCATTAACATGTGTGCGCAGCTTTTTACCATAAACAGTGTGAAGTAAACGGGTCGGCTGCAGAGAACGGGTCAGAGAGAATCTGGTATGGCCTATAATATGTTTTATTTGTATTTAAACCGTTAGAACATTAATACAAATAACCACTTTTATTCAACTTGACATTAGAAATCTAACAATATAAGTACTGAAACCCTCTCTGCCAATCATAAACATCTATTTTTTTTGAAAGAATTTTAATCGAGAAACTATCACATTTACTTCTTAATGCGCATGACTGTTGGTTATATAGTTTATGAGACGGCACACTTTAAAGTTCAGTTTTCAGTGCAAAAGTCCTACACATGGAATAAGGCAAAAACTTTCTAGAAAGATTAAAAACTATACAAACACCATTTAAAGAGAAAAGTTTGCACAGTTTACGCAGACATAGGAAGGCCTACAAGGGTATACAAAACACATTGGTGTTGGTCCCAGTATAGATTAATATTGGCTAGTATATAATAACCCTTCATACTTTACCTCGGTTGTCCTAAAGAGGAAGAGGAGGAGGTCTAAGAACACCCAAGACTAAAGCATTTCATCAAAAAGTTCCTCCGCAATCATTCATTCATACAGTTCAATGGCTACAATTATAGTATAGGCAGCACAGGCTAGAAATATAATGAAGGTTATTTCAGTTATCTCGGTCTCCTCTGCTCCATCCCATTAGGCAGAAATCCTGCAATGATCGGCACTGGCCATATGAGAGCAGCAACACTCCACACAATGATGACCAAAGTCATAAAACAAGCCACAAGTGTCGACTCGATGGGCTTTCTGTTCAACCTCCAACTTTTGTCGCCCTTCAGCTCGTCGAGGCTGAAATCCACGCAGCAGAAAGTGACCTGATCCCCGGTCTGCTGGCCCCTCGACCTACCCTGACCGAACCTCCGGTACCGGGACATCCCGCAGCCAACGCACAGGCGCAGCTCCTGCTGACCCCCGGTGACCCCGAGGTGCTCGATGACAACCGGCGAGATCGCCCTGTTGAACGACGCAGAGAAAAAAGCCCTGCCGTGGTTGTTGGTGGTGTAGATGATAACATCACACTGGAAGCCGAAGCTGCTGTCCCAGCGGGCCACCAGCGACGTGGGCAGGAGTCTCTGGACGCTCACGTTGCACTGGGACAGACTCTGCATGGAGGAGGCGTCGGGCGAGGCGTCGCTTTCCTCCACAGACCTTTTGGAGAAGCGCACGTCCACCTCCAGGTTCGCCAGGAACCTGTTGGAGGAGTTGATGGGCGGTAGGAGGAGGTCTTCGTCGCTCCAGCCTTGACATCGCGGGAGAAGTGCGGCCACCGCGGTCAGAGCCAGCAGGAGAGTCGGACAGTTGTTCAGCATGGCACAGGGCGCGTCTCTCCTGCTCGCATGGTGCGGTGACGATCCGCTGGCGACGAACAAGATGTGCAAATGTTTGAAACTGCCAGTCGCAAGTGATTTTTAAAAACGCAGCACCCAGTGGAGAGATTCAATTCCCTGCTCGGCTGGTATAAATGGAAACGTCCAAAGCCTGTCACATGCGCGCATCCCCCTCCCTTTGGATATTGCTATCCGTCTTGTTCTCCGAAAGAGCCCTTCTATCGCCGTGCAGAAGGAGTAGGATGGGCAGCGCCGTGCACTCTCAGCTCCGATCTTCACTCCCAGCCGGTCACTTCAGGTGTGAGCGCTGAGCATCAAACACAAAGGAGAGTTTGGAGGGGTGGTGGTGGTGGTGGTGGTTGGGAGGTGGGGGCTGTCTCCAGTGCGCAGGGACAGGGATTGCTTATGCTCTAGTCAGCAGCCCTTAAATACACAGGGTTCATAAAACTTTACGTATATACACACACACACACACACACACACA
>JAVDPK010000925.1:306914-346225 GCA_034780415.1 Cichlasoma orientale | reverse complement strand
ATATATATATATATATATATATATATAAACCACCTAACTGTGAGATATATATACTTCAGCTGTAGTTGTTGTAGATTCCTTTAGAGACCTTGAATGAGGTTTAGCTGCAAACCCAGTAATTATCTCCTTAGCCCACTGCACTGATACTAATCCCCTGAGAGTATAGGGAGAAACGCTTACCAGACAAGCCTCATTAAATATTTACTGTGTTTGGCCACCATCAACCACTCTCACAACAAACACTCACAGACTGTTTGCCCTCACCCCCCTACCCCACCATGCCATGTGTTGCATTTGTGTCGCTGGAGGCGATGGTGAGGAGCTGACGTGGACTTTTTTTTTTCCCCTTCCCTTTTTGTTATTGGTTGATAATCACAGATTGTGGGCTGGTCGGTGATGCGTGACAATGTTAAATATTAATGTCTGAAGATGATTACTGCACTGGATGGAGAGAGGCAGGAAGTGCGATGGAGGTGACACCCTCATTCATCACTGAGCCCTAACAGAATCTAAATCCTCCCTGTGTTTTTAACCTTGGTACCCCGGGGAAGAGCGGCAGAGGGAGCGAGAGGGAGGAGGAGATAGAAACAGGGATGCATAGGGAGAGAAGAAGGAGATGAAACTGATACAGAAGGGAGAAAAAAAAAAAAGAAAAACAGGGGACGAGAGAGGGAGATGTGTCACAAAGCGAGTTATAAGCTGTGTTTGAAAAACGCATCGGGTGGGTGGGAGTGGGGTGTAAAGATAGATGGATGGATGCAAAGTAAGACCATGACAGCGGATAAAAAAGAAAGTGAGATGGTGAAAAATATGCCTGCATACTGTATAATGTATAGAGCTCCTCTCCTCAGCTGACCTGTCAGCGTATCCTATGCGACAGGCTGACGGATGTGCAGAAAGGAACTCTTATCTTATTTTGTCAAGGTCTGGCAGTCAGTCAAGTCCTATTCAGCATAAATAAACAAGCAGTGAGGAAAATGGCAGCCATCTCACCTTCTCTTCTACAGTGTCATTTTCCTCAGATGTATCTCTTCCTCCGCCTTCTTATTTTTTAGCTGGGCGCAAAATGGGCCGGACTTCCTATTACCCACCTATTATCACATTGAATCTTATCACCAAATATAGCACCACAGAATAAGAATATTTTTTCAGCCAGCTGTCCAAGTTGGCTAAGGGGAGTGTTGTATTTATTTATTTATATATATATATGTATATAGTACTCCTGAGTAGGGCTCACATATCATATTGTTATAGCTTTAATGCTGCGTTATTCATTTTTACTGCCTGGCTTTCAAAGTCAAATGCAGATGGGAGGAAGAGTTGCTATTATTACCTTATTCTTTGCCTCTTTCTGTGTCGGCCTCGTGTGGTCCTTGGCTTCATCGCTCCTTCCCTCCATCCTTTCCCTGTGGTTATAGATTAAACTTGATCAACAATGACCTTTTCTGCTTGGTTTGTTTGCCTCTTTCCATGTTCAGCAAGTGGTCTAATGGGAACGCATCCTTAGCCAGTGCGTGCAGGCAGAATGGCACGCTATATTAGAGCCAGGCAAACCAGGCCTGGTTGGTTTGTAAGGGGTATTTTTGGGAATGAGTGGCACTCATTCTGGTAACATGTGGTACTGTAAACCTGCCAGAACCACAATCAAGAGGCTTTCAAGGATGAGAGATGATTTTTTTTTTTTTCCCCCGATAGTGTTTTTAATTTCATATGAGTGACTGCTGAGGGTTACAGAAGGCGCTGTCTGGGCCATTATTATTGCTTGGAAAACACAACAGAAGTTTTTGTCTGAGCTTGTCGTGCTAATTATTGCTTCAGTTATTTCTGATTATCATTCATGAAATAAAACTGCAGGTTTTTGTGCCTGCAGGAGTACCAGTCTTGCAACACCCTGCCGTGTCCTGACCTTAAAAAGACCACACCCTGGACCCCGTGGACACCTGTCAACATCTCTGACAACGGTGGCCACTACGAGCAACGTTTCCGCTACACTTGCAAAGCTCGCATCCCGGACCCGAGCCTGCTAGAAGTGGGCAGACAGAGGATCGAGATGCGCTACTGTTCCAGCGATGGATCCACTGGCTGCTCAACTGATGGTGAGTGTACAGGGGAAGAGACAGATGGTCTCTTTCCAGCTCTCTCAGCCTCTGGATGTTCCTGTTTTCCTACTCCAACTGTCCTCCTGCATCTCTACAGGCTAGTTATTGTCCTCCTCGCCTCAAGCCATTCCTTCTTTCTGTTTGGCTGTTGTTCACTAGCTCTGTCTCTCTCGCCTTCCTCGCTCGCTGCCCTGCAAAAGTTAAAGGAGCCCTAACTCAGTCAACTCTTGTGTTTACCGTCCCGTCCTCCTCGACTTCATCAGACATCAAAGCGTCAGACGTGTTAATGAGCTTCCAATCCACAAAGCCGATCAGCAGTTTACGACTAATTTTATCTGTCGCGCTCACACGCAGACACAAGCAGACATGCGCGCACGCGTTCATTTACGGTCTCACAAAGAAGCAGCAAACTGCAGCTCTTTATCCATAATTCCAGCTATTCCCTTTTGCTCGAGTCGGTGCACCACACAGTCTCACTCAGCCACACCCCAGGTGAATTAAGCGCTCTAAATGTTTGTACAAACAGGCTGCTAATTGACAAGTTGTTTATGTTGTCAAGTGGAAGTATACATATTACAGCTGAGACAGGCGGGATGGCATCACACCGCAGCAAAGGGATTCAGATAGAGATGCGGCAGTTAAAGTTTGTTTATGGTGCTGCTCTCTGCCTCAGAGGGAAAAGCTGTTTTTAAGGGCTTTAGAGTTAGCGCCTGGATAAGCTGCGGCGGCCTCCCATCACGCTGAGTTTGTCTGTGTCTCTGGGTGGTCTGTCGCTACCACCGATCACACGCCACATGCTGCGATAATCACCGAGGTTAGCCTTTTTGATCTCGCACATCTCCCTTATTTCTGATTATTAATATCTGTCTTTTTCCTGGGCGCTAACAGTGGCACAAGTTGTTCTCTTCGCACTTTGAAGCCTGTGCTTAAATGTTCCTGAAGGGTTTTAAATGAGTGCTGACAAGCACAGAGAAAAACCTGACTGCAGACTCAAAGCTTTAAGAGGAGTGACAGCCACACATCTAAGACGTTAGAGAACAAAGGCTTGAGCTTTAATAGGTCTGTCTTGTTTCTGATTAGTGGGAGGAAGTAACCGACACAACGTGTTTCATTAGGGGTTGTCACCAGCAGCCCGACATCAGATTAGCTTCAGTGTTAATTACAACAATTGGAAAAAAAAAAGCGAAGGCAGTGAGTTCAGCAGTCACTTTTGGCAATGTGTCAGTCGGTGTGATGCAGGATGTAAGCAGACTACAGGATCCAGGCGAGCAGATGGTAATATATTATATGAGCTGCGGAGTACAAGCATCAACTACCATCAACAAATGGGGCTTTTGGGGGGGGTCACATTTGCAGGTTTCATTTAAACAATTATTTCAGGGGGAGGTTAGAAGTTCTGTGCTAATAGAGACAGACTTCATTATACATTCTTGTAGCAAAGATTATCAGCAGCGATGATTAGTTGTGAAGCTATTGCACTTTACACTTCACTTTAACTAGATAAGTAATTAACATCACTGCAGGCAATATTTCTGGTCTCCTCAAAGCATAGCCTTGTGAATAACAGGGTGATTTAATATGAAATGGGTGAAATATATGAAATGAAAAGTGTATTTTTTTTTCATTTACTTTCTACAAATGTTCAGTGAAGCAAATTTCCTTTCAACATCAGAACAGTTTAACTCAAATCTGTTTTTTTCCCCCTTTATAAAAAAAATATTACAGCCATGCACGTTAAAAAAAGAGAAAAAAAAACTTCAGTGTGCACTTTGAAACAATTTCTACATCCTCAAACTTCTGTTTCAATTAGCTGCACCGACTAAAGTCAAGATCTATTGAGGTGCGCGTGGCCTCTGTGTGCTCGTCCGCTCTGTCCCATGTTGATTGTTCATCTCCAGTCTTCAATATGATTCCCTTCTCGGAGGAGTTTTAAGTCATAACTGTCGAAAAAGAGGACGGACTCCAGCGATCCACTTCTTCATTTCAGCCATTATCAAACTTGCCATCCATCTGGAGAGCACTGGTGTGTGTATTTGTGGGTGTATGTGGAGGCAGGCTGATATGTGTGGTTGCCAATTTTTTTTTTTTGTGTGTGTGTGGTGGGTGGATACGTGCTCATTTGTGTGTGTGTGTGTGTGTGTGTGTGTGTAGCAGACATTCTTTCAATAAGCCCTCCTCTTCCTACTGTCCATCTCTCATGTGGTGCCAGATCCCCGGGGACAGCAGTTAACGTTTCTTAAAGCAAGAGGCTATCATAAAGTAATTACTACCACAGCGGTGGTGTTTATTGATACCCAGAACCGGGGCAAAGGACAACGAGATCCCTCTGAGAAGATGAGCACCGAAAAGAAATGGGCTGTCACTCAATAAAGATTTACTATTTGCGTCGGGCAGCTTACGATCGATTAGAGTTCAGATCACATCACGAGCTTTACCTGTGAGAGCCAGGGCAAACAGATTGCTGTATGAAGAGTGTTGGGAAAGCTATTTGCAACGGTAATCAATTAGTACACACCCCACAATAAAAATGTTACTGTTATTACTTAGCAGATGACATATTGAGACACTTAATGTGAGAATATACATCCAAGTACTGCTCAGTTTTTGAGATTTTAGGCTATTTTTCTTCTTTTCAACTGGTCGAAATATAATACCCAAAATATTTGTATTCGCTTTGTCTCTTAGACATTTTTGCAAATTAGTGCCTATGTGAGATAATACTTCCTTTGAATAATTAATCACAATATTTGTAAAACAAAAATGTTTTATCTTTATTATTATATTGAAGTAACAAGCCCTCTGGTCAAAACGTGGGATGTTTTATATTGTGCAGTTTTGTTTTGTTTTTAGAGATGCTGTACCTACATTTTCATCCGCAGAACCGCTGCTCACTGAATATTTTCTCTTTTTCAGACCATTCTCTGTAAACCCTAGAGATGGCTGTGTGGGAAAATCCCAGCAGATCAGCAGTTCCCGAAATACTCGGTTTGAATTTCAGCGGGTCGTCTTGACCGTGCCTACACGCGTTAAGTTGCTGCCATGTGATTGGCTGATTATGTATTTGCATTAACAAGCAGACGAACAGGTGTACGTAATGAAGTGTAGTTTATTGTGCCCGAAGCAGAGGTCTTGTGATATTATTAGTCCCGTGCAACTCAGCATCTTCATATTTCACTCCTTTTCAGTCTGTTTTTTTTTTTCTCCTCTCCACAAAGTGTTTTCTCCACCTTTCGTCTGCCTCTTCCCTGTGTGCGAATTCACATGGGCTCATGTCACCACACAGCACTATTCATAGAAAGAGCAAGCTCAAATCTGTCAGAAGTGTGAAAGCTCCAAGGATGATGAGATGCCACATGCGTGGCAGCATTCGGTCAGGACCATTTTACAGTCTTTAACAGGATCAACAGTTAACGCCTGTTAATGTTAACTGGTGACCGCAGATGTCAGTACATTCATGCTAATTCGATGTGAACAGAGCTTAAGTCAACAAATAATTAGACTCCCGACTGTTAAAGAATTAAAGTGTTGCTGTTCCTGACTTAGCTGCTTACTGCTGGATATAAGTCTATTTTTGCGTGAGTTTGTGTACGCACTTTTTTGTGTGTCGCCACTGAGCTAAAATACATAAAGATTCTCTTTAAACATATTTTTAAGTGGACTATCCTCTTCATCCACCGCTGCTAGGAATATCCTTCTTTGGATAGTCTCATTTGAAGTCACTGCAGGAACATTTTCTCTCACTTGCCGCCTTGCTGTCACACTAATGTCACTTCCCTGCAATTTAATAAAAAACCCACTTTGCCGTGTTGTTTAAGATCTTCTCCACCGCCCACCTCTCGGGCACCGTGTTTGTAGACTCGAGCACCGCAGCCATCAGATATACCTGGTTTTTGGATTTTATTCAGAGACGTGGCAGATGCTATTGACACACACCTGGAAGTCTTATCAGTGGCATAAAGATAAGAGGAAATTAACCCCCTGTCGATACAGGGAATAAAACTGCGGTTAGAGCCAACCTACCAGCTTCCCCTTGTCTTTGTTTCACTCATGATCGTTATCTGTCTTTATTATGAGAGACAAATTATGACTATATGATTTAACCAAGCATTTACAATGAGCTTTTGTGTAACATACTGACTTGTTTCATATCAGTGATTGTGGCTTAATGATAGCGATGAGTTAATTACTTAAGATCTGTAGTGATTTAAAGACCTCTCTTATCATGTACACCCAGTTATTAGTCTCGTAACTCTTGTAGCCATTTTTCCTTCTTTTCACATTCTACATGGATGAATGAAAAGCCAAATATTTGATCATTTGGATAATCTTCTGCATGAACATTTTTTTTTAATTTCTCAAAAGCAAAACATATAATTTGTAGAACTTTTCCTCTTCTGTCCGTTGCGACGTTCTCCTCACTCAGTAATACAGAATGTCTTAATGTAATATTTATGTATTAGTACATACACATACCTACACGCCTGCTTCTCTATGGATGGAAGCACAGTGTAGACGTGTATCCCAGCGGCTAGAAGCCTTCCTCAAACTCAGCACGATTGAAGTTGCCGCAGAATTCACACAAGAATTCTTAATTTTCCAAATCATTTGGTCCTTTTTTGCAGACGTGAATTTTGTTTGCTGAAGTGCTGTTCTGTCTGCCCGTGTGCCGGTTTGTTAAGCATTATGCCAAAACTGCTTGGGGGAAGAGGGGGAGAATTGGCAAGTGAAGAAAATTCAATGCAAACTCAAATCAAGGATGGCTTCCAAGGGCTCACACCTTTTACCCCTCCTCTCCGCTAAGCTAGCAGAAGATTTGCAATGACATGTAAAGGAGCCCCAATTAGAGGTGTGTGTAAAAAAACAAACAAAGAAACCCACCATCTGTTTAACAGTGTAAGAATATGTTAGGCCTGTATTGTGCTTTCTGTGTAAGGAGTCCTCTACAGTCAGAGTGATGTAAGTTTCATCATCGGCGCGTGCGCACAAAGCTCTCTTCAGTACAGGACAGCGGCCTCAGCTGCTTCCTCCAAGCAAACAGGAAGTATTTTAATATGACTAACCATGTGGCGTTAGTGTCCGTTTATGCACGCTCAGTACTAACCACAGTACCGCCCCTGTATCTAAAACTTCAGCATCCTCAAATTGCTGATCCGTTTTTAAGACAGAGGACTGAAGGAACTGCATCGCATTCCAGTGTAGCAGTGCTGCGAAGCTTTAAAAACAGATTATCTTTTTCCAACACAGACTTGTTCGGCTACTGGTTCACACACTTCTTTACAACAGCGTGCTTAAGTTTGGTTGGAGTTTCTTCCCCACAGCCAGTAAAAATCCAGACAGAGCTGCTAACATTGCTCAAATGTTTGTATGTTTTCCCCTGGGAATGCCCAGGGCCCAGCATGAGACAACCTGTGTGGAATTAATAAATCCTGCAGTAATGATTCCTGCTTGCTTGCATTTTTCTTAAGTAGTTTCTTGCCATAGAGGACTGACTGGATTCTCTTTTTTTTTTGGGGGGGGGGGGGTCTGTGTTTTTTGTTCAGTCAGTTATCAACCAATGAGCCAGTCACGTGTGCTCGAGATAAAGCTGGAAATAACCCCCCCACTGTGGCACAGATTGAAGCCAGGTAGTTTTCTATCATTAGTCAGCTTAATGTAAAATACTTTGTAGCTATTACTCACTGTCTGTGCCGCCACAGGTCAGCCCACTGCACTTTTAATTTTAAATTGCGGTTTCTGCAAAGCCACACTGTATGTCGATAAAACAGATACTCTTGTGCGATTCAGTTTGTGCATGTGGCGAATTAGTTAAAAGTTAGTCAGACTGGTTTTATGTGCAGCAGTAGTTTAATCAAGCTTTAAAAAAAAAAAAGAAGCTCTTAAGCTTGATTATGCCACTGCTGCTTTAAATGTTTTATCTTTTGCATCACACAAAGCCAGAGGCAGAGGCAAAAGAAAGCGCTGCGAAGATGAAAGACGTTTCTGCAGAAGGTTGTGAGTTTGTAATTTTGCTGGCTTGTGCTGGTGAGTGATGGCTTCATTTTATCCCAGGGAGAAACGGTGGCTTGTCAGCAGCCTGATGTGTTTCACTTCAGCTGATCTGGTATCAAGGCCAGGGCCTTCTCATGGACGACAGATTAGTTTCTTCTGCACGGATGTCACGAGCAGGCACTGAGTAGACACAGGACAGTGCTGAGGGACGACGCTGACGGATGACAACCATCCCGGTATCCTTATTGTTTTTTTGGTATTCTGCCTCGCTCGCTCCCTCTCCCCACAGTCGGCACCCCCTTTTTCTGTAAGCCATTACGCTGTTTGTCAAATAAAAAACAAGTAAAAGTAGTTGAGAGAACAACAGAGCGCAGTTTAGTTAGAGACAATACAAGTTATACAACAACCCCCCAAGGTGCCCGTTTCTTGGGATAAACTACTACAAAATAGTAAAATGATTAAAGTATTCCTTATTTTTGTGAATAAAGATAAGGGTGTGAAGGGCTTCAGCAAGGGATGAGAGGTGGTAAAAGGGTGCTACATCCTCCTCATGGCCAACAATAATTTACAAAATAGCTATTGCAACTAATTCCATACATCCATCTTCCTCCGCTTATCCAATTCAGGGTTGTCGGGGGGCTGGATCCAATCCCAGTGGTCATTGGGCGAAAGGTGGGGTGCACGCTGGACAGGCCGCCAGTCTGTTGCAGGGCTGACACAGAAAGCCAGATAATCATTCACACTCACATTCACACCTATGGCCAATTTAGAATTGCCAATTAACCTAATATTTCTTTGGACTGCTGGAGGACGACGGCACCCAGAGAGAATCCACACAAGCAAGGGCAGAACATGCATACTCCACACAGGCAGCACGGTGGTGCAGTAGTTAGCACTGTTAAAAAAAAAGCAATTACACATAGCAGGTCACATTTGGTCCTTAACATGATCCTACAGTTTGATTGGAGTGCACTGGTCCACAGTTTGGTAGTGTATGTGAAACTGAAAATGAGAGAATCATCCGTAGACATGTGAGGCAGGTTTGGGTCAGGGCTCATTTCTGTATCGCTGAAAGTACTCAAAAGCACGATAACCTTGCTCATTCTCAAATAGAAAAAGCTTGCTACCAAAAAGAGTCTTGCTGGATGGCTCTCAGACCAAGAGCCTAATAATGACTATGAAAGAGATCCTTTGAGTTTTTTTATTGATGTCTCAGAACATTAGAGCACTACACCAATCAGGCCTTCATGGCAGAGTGACCGGACAGAAACCATTCCACACTAAAAGGCATTTAACAACCTGGTGGAAGTTTACCAAAAGGTACTTTAACAGCTCTCACACCATGAGAAGCAAGATCCTCTGCTCTGAAGGCGTGAACCTTTGCACCACAACTCCCAACTGGAAAAATCTAGGCCCTCGGCATCACCTCATCATTAACCGCTCTAAACTTTAACACAGTAGTGGCAGCATCGTGCTGTGGGAATCTGTAACAGTGACTGGGAGACTAGGCAGAGGGAAAGACGGGAACATGGGAGTGGCTTCGGAAAAACTTGCTGAATTGACTAGCCAGAGCCTGGACCAATAGAGCACTTCAAGAGAGACCCCCAAAATGGCTGTGCACCAACATTCCCCATCCAGAGGGGTTAGGCTTGAATGATTCTGCCAAGAAGAATGAGAGAAGCTCGCTGTTCCAAGTGCGTAGTATCACTCCCAAGAAAACTTGAGGATGTTATTGCTGCCAAAGATGCTTTAACCGTTTACGAAGTAAAGAGTTTGAATGCTTATGTAAATGAAGTATGTAAATATGAAAATTCCTCCAAAGGCCTGTTTTGCTTGTCATTGTGTAGCATTGCGTTCATTTTGTGCAATAAGTCGATCCATTTTAAAGACGAGGCTCTGGTGGAAAACTCTGCATTTTCACTGTGTGTCTTTATGGCAGTGAATGGCTTAAACTGTGATATTGCAGTATATTTTATAGTGAAGCAGCCTTAGTTGCTGATGACAGGATCCCACCCTGTATACCTGTCAGTTATGCCTCAGCTAAGCATGTAACCCGTGCCCTCCTCCAGATTGCTGTCAGACGAAGTTCACAACCTAATTGGAATTAACTTGACACCAAATTTGCAGTGTAGGATTGGAATGCCAGTGACACACTGCCTGTTTCACCTTCGGCCCCAGTTTGGCACTTTACAGAGCAGCACAAATTTTTGTGACTCAGAGTCAACAAAATTAAAAAGCCAGTGTAGACGGTAAAAAAAAAACACCACCACCTGTCAGGGAAAAAAAAAAAAGAACTTTTTGGCACCAAGCCACTACAACATGTCTGCATGAAATCATGGCTCTAAGCTCTTAAAACGTCTTACCAGAAGGCTTTGACAGTGCCATCTAAACAGTTTTCAACAATAAAACTTAACACCCAAAGAAAAGTTTTTGGGTGCTTACATTCAGGCTCAGTGATGGGCTTTTCTTTGCCTGTCTGCTCTGACATTGATTCACTTTCTGCTTTGTTTCCCCTTTTTTTTTTCCTGGATTCACTGCTACCTCAGAGAGGAGAGCAAATTATCAGGGAGAAGGAATTTTCTTTGATGGTAGCAACTTTCCTTGGCGCAGGTAGAAAAAACAGTTCTTTATACTGTTTGTTGGCAATTTTGGTTCTTTTTTTTTTTTCCTTTTTTTTTTTTTTTGATGCAACAAACATGCGATTGACGTCCAGCAGCACAGCCAGCAGGACCAGCTGATTATTTGTGTTACTTGTGATTGTATTGGCAGGAGGGATGAATGGAAAGCGCTGGCCTTGAGTTTCCTATGCTCATATGGTCTCCTTCTGCTGTAGTCAAAACAAAAATCTGGTCGAGAAAGCTGGTATATCAAGTGAAGACTGTTTATCAGTAGACAATTTATACATAACATAAAAAGTAACCCAAAACATTAACAAAAGGTTTGTTTTATATACATCCTGGTGGGTATTAGTCTCTCCGCCAGAGCTGCTTACTGTCACCTATACTGGAAGAAATTTCTAGGTGTAGCCAAAAGGTGGAGGATGGATTATAGACAGTTTGCTTGTCTCGGGATCTCCCCTCTGCTTTTTGCAGATGGTGTGGGTCTGTTGGCTTCATCGAGCCATGACCTCCATCTTGCTGGATGTAAATTAGAACCTCCAAGTCTGAAACCATGGTTTTCGGCTGAGTACTGACTGAAAGAATAAGATTGTGGATATAAGCGGTGGAAATGAGTTGTCTGGGCTCAGTCTTAGAGATAGGTTGAGGAGCTCAGTCATTTGAGAGGAACTCACAGTAGAGCAACTTGAGATGGTTCCGGGCCTCTGACTAGGATGCCTTCTGGTCGCCTCCTAGGTGAGGTGTTTTGTGCATGTCCTACCCCAAGGAGGCCCCAGGACACACTCTCAGCTTGGGAATGCCTAGGATGAGCTATAGGAGGGAGGGATGGATGGATGGATGGATGGATGGATGGATGGATGGATGGATGAATGGATGGATGGGTGGATTCTGAAGTCTACAATAAATATTTTTCACCTTCCAACAAGGTGTTTGTTTCAGTTCATTTTATCACAATATAAAAGTGAAACCTGAAACCTGCATATGGAAGAAAAGTTGTAGTTACCCTAATCTTCTTGTCAAAGTTGTTTTATTGTTGCACTTCGAGACAGAGACAATTGCCAGCACTCTCCTTGATGGTACATTCAAAGACAAATTGTCAGTCAGAAGCTGCAAATCTTATGATGCAATGCAGAGCTTTCTTGTCAGAAAATCAAAGCCCCCAGAAAAAAAACAACAAAAAAACAACAACAAAAAAAAACAATAGGCAAACATGAGCACTGTGAAATGCACAAGGCAGATTCCTCGTATGGTTCAAATTTTGGATTTCAGACACTGGCAGGGATGAAAACTATGTGATATGAAGTTAATGGTGTCGAAATTCAGCTATAAAGTTTAACCTCCTGGAAATCCCTTTAAACATTAAACCCTGCAAACACCACAAAGTAAATAAATGTGGTTTATACTTGCTGGAGGTTGAATAATGTGCTTTTAGTCCTTGTATCCTTGTAAGCCTAAATATTACAGACCGTGAATAAAACCTCTTCGGTCCAATAAATCTGTCTGTAATCAAACCTGGAAGTGGGGATGACCGTATTTCAGCAGAGGACACCGCTCTCTGAAGGTGCAAGTTGGGCCTTTAATCCTCCTTATAAAAACATGACAAACTCTCCGGATTCAACCTAGGTGGATTCCAGAAACATCCCGTTCCAGTACATTCAGTAATCCATGTGCTTATTTCAGGTTAGCATTTAAATCCATGTTCTTGGCTTTTTGTGTGCGCGTGTGTGTGTGTTTCTGAACTTGTGCACTGATTTCTCATGCTCTCCAGGAGTGGGTTTTTTAATTGCACTTTTACAAACCTTTAATTGCCTCTTCCTTGAGAGTGTTCCTCTGGAGGGTTTCTGGGTCAACCGTCGCCTTGCAGACACCAGGATAGCACAGGTAAAACTGCCTTATTGTGCCACTGCAAGCAGCCGGAGCCCTGAACGTTATGGTTTTACAACTCATACCGTACGTGGCAACAGCCATACATTTCTAAATACTTACAAGCACACACACATTGAAAGAAATGGGTCCCTCCTCAGGGAAACATTGCTGATCTGATATGGAAAGTAAAGGCGGAGGGGGAGGAAGAGTAATGGGGAGTAAATGTGCAGTTCAGAATCTAGGACAGGCTGGAAGAAGCACTTTTCCTCTCTTCTTTTCTCCCAGTGTGGTCTTGGTTTACTCTGGTGCTGATAAAACTTGACAGTGCATCTCCCTTCTCTGCTGCAAGTTTTTTTTTTTTCCCACCTCTTTGTCTCTCACATCTGTCTGTCTGTCTCGAAGCCGAGTTGTCTTTCTGGTTTGCAGATGTCATCTCGGCTCCATTCGATTGCACGGCATTGCGTGTCTGTGTGGTCTCGCAAAAATCCACCATTCCTCTTTTTCACAGCATCCGTAATCTCACACACACGCATAAGTTCATTAGTTTGTTTACAGTGCATTTTGCCTTTGAGCTGGGTGTAAGGTTGAGCAATGGGAGGGAGCAGGGAACTTTTTTCTATGTCCTAGTTTCTTTGCAGTGGGGACTATTGGATGTCCTTCTTAGCTTTGGCTCAGCCTAGCTTGTCAGGAGAGCGAGGATTAATTCTCTCCGGCTGTGTGTGGTTCTTGTGATGATCGATAGATCCACTCGCTACCTATTTGAGAAGGAGGGCACCAAGCTGTTTGTTTTGGCGACGGGAGGGCAGCCCCTGTGAAGTAGCGTTAACAATATGCACAGTACATCAGAGCAAAAGCTCAAGCTTAAACAAGCAAAGGGAGCAAAGTCCAGTGTGTGTATATACTGTATTGTGGGCTGCAGCGCACACGATCCAAGGCTGCATGTGGGTTTGTGTGTATGTGTGTGTTGACTACAGTGCTCTAATGTACATGTCTGCACATATGAGAAGCATTATTATGAAGCAGTCCATCTCCCGTGGTGCGGTGGTCCAGTCTCTTGGGCTACTGAGGGCTTGATAAAAAGTATGGGTCATACTGGCAGGTGGGACTGTCCATGCCACTTCCTGCTCGGAATCTATAAAGAGCTGGGGGCCTTGAGCCCTCGACAGGCCTGTCAGCACTCACACCATCTTGACGCCAGGGTGAGTCAGCCTGTGCACTGCCAAGGTCAGCCGTAGTTATGAAGAGGTTGAGGATTTGCACTAAGTAAACACTCTCTTCTCCCTGAGAATACAAAGCAGTCGCGCCATGATAACTGTCAGTGAAAAGAGCATGCTGACAAAACAGTAAAGCCAGGTTGGAGGACAGAGAGATAGCAGCAAGACAAAAGGTAGGAGGAGGTTAATAGCAAAGATAGGCGGCGAGGAAGAGAAGGAAACAGAAACGCCATCAGCAAAATAGATGAGATAGTAATAATAAAAGAAAAAAATCAAAAGATTAAAAGGAGAATCAGACACAAAGGGAAGGTTTCGCGGTTGAATAGCTAAGATTCGTGATCCAGATGTGCATCTGCGGTCTGTTTGAAAAAGCCCTAATATGCTCGCCTCTCGCTCATTTAAATGCAAGAGCAAATTGAGACGGAGCACAGAATGATGCAGAGCAGACACAGGCACAGGCACGAAATTTGTATTATTATCTGAAAAAAGTAATGTAAAAATAATAGCACAGTTTGCCGAAGGAGGGAATCGTCAGAAGAATGCTCGGTCAGTGACTGTAGTTGCATTGGATGTTCGGGCGACTGTCATTCAGTCGAACAGATGAATTTGCTCTTTTCATTCAAAAATGCCAAACGCTTTCTCTCTCCACTCATTCTGCGCCGTCTCTCCACACAAGGAGCTGATTAATGCACGCAGTAATTACAGTTTAGTAGAAATTAGGGTTTCATATTTCATTAGGAATCATCTATTCGACTCATTCCAGATGAGAGCGCACAGAATAGTCAAGTGATGTTGTTTGATGAGCGAGCATGTTCGCGTGTTGACAGGACACACGCCGCCCTCTCTGAATCCAGCTTCAGAAGGGAACGTTCAAATCATGGATTGCATTGTGCGGCTGATTCCTGGCACCGTGTATGTTTGCAGATTTTCAAATGTTTAATAGTCCAGAGTCATACTAGCAGTCGTTTGAGTGGCACAGTGAGGAAAATGGCAGCATATGAACACATTCACACCGACATCGCACATCTCAATACAGCGGGCTAACATTTTCTAATTAGATTTTAACAACGGGTGAAGATGATGCCATTAGTTTTGCAGGTATTTGATCATAAATCAAAGTGTTACATACTGATGCAGTATGTGAGAACCTTTTGGCATCACATTTTCATAGTGTTATTTTCTTTCTTATGACTAACTTTTTTCTTGATTTAAAAACAAGTGTTATAACTGATCAAAGTCCCATTAAGAAGGCAGTTGGCATGGTGGAGTCCCTCCATGTGGTGGATGTTAGAAACATGACTTCCTGTCAAGTGACAGCACTTCATGTACAGCGCTTTAAAATTTATTAGACGTCCTGTCATAAAAACGAGAAAACACAAATATTTTAGAAAACTCAAAAACAATTATTTTGTTTTTGTTATGAGGCAAATATCAAACTGAATTCACAATTTTACACCCAAATTTCAGCCGGCACGCTGGATTTCTCTGAGAAGTCAGAAATTAGTCAAGCGTAGCATTCAACCATTAGAACTAATTTTTCTGCTCAGGAATGCAAGTAAATAACTGTAATTTGGCATCTTAATCAAAAAATAATAATGTGCTTTGTTATTTTTCCTGCTTTTTTTGTAAAAGAGAAAATTTGAAAATAGACGGAAAACAACAGTAATCACTATTTAAAAAATCCCAGCTCGCGCTGTGGGTGGTCTTGGTCCTCCAAGCTTGGGTCCTCTATCAGGGGCCTGGGAGCTTGAGGGTCCTGTGCAGTATGTTAGCTGTTCCCAGGACTGCACTCTTCTGGAAAGAGATCTCGGATGTCATTCCTGGGATCTCCCAGTTTGGGGGTCACTGGCCCGAGTGTTCCGATTACCACGAGGACCACTGTTACCTTCACCTTCCACAGCCTTTTTAGCTCTTCTCTCAGCTCTTGGTATTTATCAAGCTTCTTGTGTTCCTTCTTCTTGATGTTGCCGTCACTTGGTATTGCAACGTCTATCACTACAGCCTTCTTCCTCTGTTTGTCCACCACTACGATGTCCGGGTGGTTAGCCATCACAAGTTTGTCTCTGGAAGTCCCACGGGATCTTAGCTCTGTTATTCTCAACTACCCTTGGGGTCATATCCCATTTTGACTTTGGGATTTCCAGGTCATACTCGGCACAGATGTTCCTGTATGCCAGCCACTTGGTTATGGCATTCCATGTATGCCCTGCCTGCTAGCATCTTGCACCCTGCTGTCATGTGTCTCAGGGGCATCTCTGCACAGTCTGCACCTGGGGTCTTGCCTTGTGTGGTAGACCCCAGCCTCTATCCTGTGCTCAGAGCTTGTTCCTGTGCTGCCATGATTAGTGCCTCTGTGCTGTCTGTCAGTCCAGCTTTGTCCAGCCATTGATAGGATTTTTCTATATCAGCCACTTCTTCGATCTGCCATGCACAGGCCTGTCCTTCCATGATGGTTCCTGTTCTTGCTCCTCTTCTTTCTCGGGTTTCTGCTGTCTGAGGTACTCAATAAGCACATGGTCCTTTGTGGGCATCTTCCTGATGTATTCATGGATCTTTGTTGTTTCATCTAGAATAGTGGTTCTGACACTCACTAGTCCTCGGCCTCCTTCCTTCCGCTTAGCATACAGTCTCAGGGTGCTGGATTTGGGGTGAAACCTTCCATGCATGGTAAGGAGCTTTCTTGTCTTGTCATCAGTGGCTTCTATCTCCTCCTTTGGCCAGCTTATTATCTCAGCAGGGTATCTGACAACTGGCAGGGCGTAGGTGTTGATTGCCCAGATCATGTTCTTCCCAATCAGCTGACTCTTCAGGACTTGCCTTACTCTCTGCAGGTACTTGGTGGTTGTAGCTTTCCTAGCGGCCTTCATGGTTCCCATTTGCCTGTGGGATTCCAAGGTACCCAATGTCCTCAATGTCTGCAATGTTGCCTTCTGGTAGTGCAATCCCCTCAGTTCTGACTACCTTCCTTCTTTGTTACCATTCGACTACACTCCTCCAGTCCAAGTGACATTCCAGTGTCACTGCTGTAGATCCTAGTGGCGTGGATCAGTAAGAACTCGCGCATGCTGGTGGATTAACCATCACAGAAACATAATAATCATTTTGGTAATTACAGATACTGTTCATTTAGGACAGCTGTGGAATAAGCACTACGTTGGGTGGTGGTCTAATAAATACATTTGAAAAATACTGGAGATTGTATATAAAAGATGAAAAGTGAATCCTTAATTCCGCAATCTTTCTGATGACCCTCAGGGTCATCTTTTCTGGTTGTAAAAGTAATTTAGGTTGAATCATCACTGTGACTAAATCCATCTTTTTATATAAAGTCTCTTCTTGGGAGTTACAGAGTTGGCACCATATGAAATATAACTTGTAATCATCCTTCGGGTATCATAAATGGTGATCTGTGTGAACAGATTTGGTGGATTAAAGTACAGAAAGGCTGACATGGCCATACCTGGAACCATGCTGCCTGCATTGCTCATGAACAGAAATGGGAACGAATGAACCAGTTTCTGTGTTTCTGATGGATTGTTTGAGACAGCAGACTAAGACTGACAGTCTTTATAAGTTTCTACCTGTTGATAAAATCTGTCAAATTGCTTTACAGCAGAAACTCGTTTAAAAACACCACAAGCCAGGAGATGCTTTCAGCAGAAATTGAGCTAAAGCTTGTAGCTCCCAGCTTCAACAGTAAATGCACATTCACTGTTGTCAAGAGTGGTTATTGACTCTTTGTCCTCTTATAGCTGTTGAAAACAGATGCACACAATGATGCTAGTAAGTGAGAACAGCCATCTGCTTTCTTCCAGAAAACAGCAGGGCTCATTTCTGAGAAATACTAACAATACCACAATTTCAGATACTGTGCAAGTTTGCTTTTTTTTTTAATAAGAGTTTTCTTAGACTTTCCCGTGTTCTTTGTGTCTAACAGGCGAAGTGCTCCGTCTGGGGAGGATCTCAAGCCACACGGTAAATGGTGGCTGGTCATCCTGGAGTTCCTGGTCTCAGTGCAGCAGAGACTGCAGCCGGGGAATCCGGAGCAGAAAGAGGACCTGCAGTAACCCAGAGCCCCGATATGGAGGTCAGACATGCCTGGGCCCTGCGCAGGAGTACCAAGAGTGTAACATTACCCCTTGTCCAGGTAAGAAATCCACATGTGTGCAGTTAAATATATGCAAGCATTTCAGCTGTAGTAACAAATGTGTTGGGGTGGCTGTAGCTCAGGAGGTAGATCGGGTTACCTACTAATCAGAAGATTGCTGGTTTGAACCCCTGGCTGCTCCACTCTGCATGCCAAAGTGTCTTTGTTAGATAGCATTTAGGCATAGAAGAAAGTGCTTATGTGAATGAGGCGCTTTTAGTGCTCAAGTAGAGTAGAAAAGCACTATGTAAAAACCAGTGCATTTTCCATTAAAAAAAAAAGATCAGGAGTCAGTAGTTCTCCTTTTCACACACACACACACACACACATTTAAATACACAATCCTCCACACAATACTCAGGCTTTGTTTTTTGTGATTAATCTATAAGAAGTACAGAGACAAAATAACTGACCAAATTATCAGGAACCACAAAAAGAAATCAGTTGTAGATAAGAGGTGTGACGAAGACCCCAATTTACACCAAGAATCAAAGAGACAGTCCCTGTGGCGCTCCACTGTGTAATTACATTCCTGGGTAATTATGCTGCCAGCTATGGGAGGCCTTATTTTGTTGTGAAAAGCCCTGAGACAATGCATTTTCAACACTCCGCTAGTGGAAGACGGCAAGAGGAAGCTTTCTAATTAAAAGAATACTCTGTCTGACAAGGAAAGTAAGCTGTCTAAATGGAAATCCACTGCTTAGTTTGGCATAAAGCACACCTGGTATCCTGCAAGGGTGGTAGGCAGACAAGCAGGACGTTGTCTAAGATGATTATTAAACAAGCCCCCTGGAGAACGGCTTTGCCATCTCGCTAAAAGCCCGGATCTGCGCGTCGTCTTCGACACCCGCGATCTGTCTTCATAACTGCCGACACGCTGTAAGCAAGCGAAAGAGACAAGAGAGTGAATGGCCATCTATACTATTTTTACAGCCTGTTAATTCATTCAGCGAAAGCAGACACCATTCAGTTCCCCAACAGCTTGAGCATCCTCGCTAATAGGGTAAGCTGTTATCAGCTGCGAGCTCGGATGAAGACTCCGGATGGATCTCAGAGAATCAGATTTGGTTTATCCTGGAGGAGGGTTGCCACAGGTGCTCCGCCTTGAGTAAAATACTGTGTGAATGTGCTTTGATTTTCCTGTGCTGCATTAATATATGTAGTACACCTTTTCTGGGATGTTGACTGGAATAATACCACTGCTACAACATGATGATGAACAACTATGCACTCGTGTCCCCCCCCAAAGGAAACGACTTGAGCAGCAATGAATACTAATGCATACTCAATTAGCACCCCTCTGAAAGTGAGATATTATTTCGAGGTATGCAGGCCAGGCTGGAAGACCAGCTGTAATCCTCCTTTGGCTAATCCAGTGCTTCTTAAATTTGTTAGTTTGCTGTGAGGGCGGAGAGGAGAGAAAAAGTGCAATGCCTACCATCCATCTGCTTTGGAAACAAATGAATCCAGGTTTTTCTTGAGTCGGCGCCTGAGATGAGACGATCCGTCATCGAGGGCCAGGGATCGACTTATGTGTCACTCTGTGATAGAGAAATTACACTGAGATGACAAAAAGCATCGGCAACTTCAATTACCTGCGCAGTGCTGCCAGCCATCTCAAAGTCTTTAAAAGCAATCGAAAAGGGGATTTCTCTCTGCTACAATGAAGTGAGGTTTTTATCCAGATGACTGGCAAAGGATATTTGCCTCTACTGTGATTCATGTGTAAAGATTGCCTCCATTTTTATTGCTCTCTTTACTCCTCTCCTTTTATTTCTCCCTCTCCTCCTTCTCTCAATTCATTCATCTATTTATGCAGCATATCTGCTTTTGCGCGACCGATGCGATCGTGAATATTCATGTCGTTTAAACGCCTGTTGTTTGGCTTGGCATCACATGAAGAGAGAAACAAGGCAGTGGACTGCAATGCTTCATTTATCTTTATTAATCACAGGAGAGAGTGTTATTCCAAGGGTTTAGGGAAGTCAGGCATTTGCTGTAACAGCTGGATGAAACCCAGTTTTCTTTCAGTTCAAGGCACACACACACATACACACACACATAGATATGTGTTCGCACATATTCAGCGTGCCTCATGTCTGTATCAATCATTGCTGTTTCAAAATGCCTTAGAGTGACTTCAGTTAAAATTATCTGTTGAAAAGGATTGGAACCCAAACCCTAGAAGATATGAAAGCCCACATTTTAGTAACTGTTCTTTTGGAAAAACAAGTAACAGTCGAATTTAGTGGCTCTTTCCTGCTGCCTTACACTAATATCACCACACACTTATTTGTGACACTGATATCTTTGGTTTAGTGGATGGCAGCTGGTCATGCTGGTCTTCATGGTCCAAGTGCTCAGTGACTTGCGGAGGGGGACACTACATGAGGACGCGAACCTGCAGCAACCCCCCGCCAGCCTACGGAGGGGACATCTGCCTGGGTCTTCACACTGAGGAGGCACTGTGCAACACGCAGCCTTGTCCAGGTACACACACACACCTTAATAAATAAGCAGTTTCACAGGATCATTGCTTAGTTTCTTTAGGGCCCTTCATAGGGCACTCATGCATCACTCAAATACTCATCCAGTGCATCACATACACACACATGCACACTCATCGGGCAGTCTGTGAGGTATGCTGTCATTGCCGTTTCCAGAGAGCTGGTCCAGCTGGTCAGAGTGGTCCCACTGTGACTCCAGCGGCGTCCAGCTGCGGGTGCGTCACTGTGATGTCCTTTTTCCCACTGGAAACCAGTGCTTGGGAAACAGCAGCGAGACCAGGCCATGCTCGCCTGACTCCAATTTTATACCAGGTGATCACACGCACACTTGCACAGTATGTGAGCTTCCCGTGTAGAAATATCTGGGGCAATCATGCATGACTTAACACACAAGTTTAAGCACACACACACACACAATCTTCACCATCCACCACCATATGCCCACAGCGGCAATTCAGTTCATTTACAAGAATCCTGTGATAATGAAATGCGTTATTGATCCCTCTAAGGGGCCCGTCTTGTGTCAGAGGTCAGGTTCAGCGGCAGGGCAGCACTTTTGTGGATGTTTGGGGTTATAAGTATTTTGCTCAAGGACTCCTGAGTACGGCATGTGATTATGTGGGGGCGTGAACTCGTATGCCACACTTAAGGGCAGCTCCCCACCCATTCCAACAATCCTGCTTCCCTATTAGTTTCATTATGAGCCTATGAGTCTTGTCGGGCCATGCAAAAAGCCCTTGCACAAGCAATTTTGCCTTTCTCAAATGGAAGAAATTGCTCCTGCATGCTGTTTGTACCTGGTCAATGAGGTATTTTTGCTTGCCTCGCTGCGTGTGGTGTTTACATAACAATATTACCTTTAAAGTTCCCTAATGAGAATAATTTTACTGTAAAGGCAATAGTGTGTGGGCGTGTTTTTGCCACTTGTGAAAAACTTCTTAAACGTCAATGCAACAACAATGTAAGGTACAAAAAAGTAAGGTAAATAAATACGATAAACATTATTGATTGCTCACGGAGATCTCACTGCTCACCAGGGCTGCCAACTTTCAGAGACGCCCACTGTCGGGGTACGTCTCACAGTCTCAGGCTGCCTGAACAAGTCTCACATCAAATAAAAGAAGCTGTTCTCCTCTTGCCACTTCATATAGTACAGGTTTTAAAAAACAATAGGAGCAGACGGTTTGTGTCTTGCACACAGCTGTTTGTAGGAGTCTTCCCCTTTGAGGTTTATTAAATTCATGCAACCTCATAGACTGAGAGAATTGATATGTGAAGGAGAAAAGTTTCAGAAACGTATTTTCAGTGGGTATTCTGAATCAGGGTTTATTTAATGTAACCCCACAAACGACTGATTGGTTGATGACCGTGCTCACCGCAGCCTGGTACAGACCATTTTAGCTTGTGATGTCTATTTATAGGTGATAAAATCCTACCATTAAGCAGAGAGTAATCAAATCAAGTTCGCTTATGTAGCACATTTTAAAACAACTGGAGTTGACTCAAGTGCTGTGCACATTGCATGGCCAGTTACATCAGTATGTGCAAAAAAAGAAGCAAGACACAAAAGAGGACTTACAAGACCAATGCACGCATACAAGTAATAAACAGAGAATGCCATAAAAGTAAGACAGAAGAGGATACAAAGGATTAAGACGCCTACTGTAAGAACAACTAAAGGCAGTTGAAAACATCTTAAGATACTTCTTAAATTGAGGGGTTCAGTGATTATGAGAGGCGCATTTTTCCAGAGCTTTTCCAGAAGTTTGCGAAAATCCTTTCCTTTTAAAACCTCAGCATACTTACTGTAAAACCACATGCACATTATCTCTCTCTCACACACACACCATCAGTATTGACATCTGCTTAGACAGGCATCTCCCTATCGACAGCCGGTAATGTGAGACAGAGAAAAGTATCGATCCCTGCTACACGGAGATCAGTGAAACTTCTCCCTTTAACCAAGGACTCTTGTACTTATGTTATTCACATTCTGTTACTGGGAACACTGCAAGTACTGCATTTGCAAAAGTTACATATTCATAAGGAAAGTCCCGGAGTCTTGAAACCACAGGGATCATTAATTATCAGACAGAACAAACATTTGATTGAAACATGGATTTGTAACCTTTCTGTATTAATTAGCAGGCGTATAATACTCACGAGAACCTTCACAGATCTTTATAGAATTGCCCATTTGCCTTTATACCTTATCATCCATCCCATTTTATGGGAAAGGTAGTCCATTAGGGTTCATTAGCAACGTCTTGTACTTCATTTCCTTTAATGGGAGCTGATACTTTTCATAAACCACTCCAGGTGCCACAGCCGTGATTAGCTTGTGGAGTTTTTTACGATAATCTGCGCCGTATTGAGCGCGGCTTTCATCTCCACATTCACCTTCAAGGGTTCACTTTGTCATGCTAACAGGGGAGCGCATATGCGTATGGCTGTATCTCTAATGCTGCTGCCTTTTTTTTGCTGTTTCTTTTCCTTTGCCAGAAGTCTCGATCGCACGCTCCAGTCAGGAGGAGAGGCGCTGTGGAGGTAATTTATATATGTGTGTGTGACAGAGGGAGTGCGATAAAGAGGGGGGGGGGGTGTGTATAGCACCTGGGAGTACACATGTACAGTATCATGGGTGACAAGATAGCTTTCCAGTCTTGCTTAGCAGCATAGAAACTCATCCAGCAGGGAAGAAGATGACCAGAGCTGATTCTCTGTTTTGATTTTTTTTTTTTTTTTATGCAAAAAATGCATCATCAGCCATAAATACAGCTCTGGTTTCAAAATATTATTCTAAGTGCATTATTATGTTAAGACTAAGGTTAAATGAGTACTTAAATGATGGCTCATTTGCTATTATCGGCTGCTAATAGCTTGTTACAATGTTGCTAAGGGTATGGCAAATAGCATCCATTAAGCATTTATATTTTTTCTATAATCTTCTTTTCTTGTGCACAGAATGTGTAAACAGAGCATGTCATCTCTGTGATAGACTGTATTCCCCTTGCACACAGTACAGACAGAAAAAAAAAAAAAGAGCAGCAACTAAAATTATCCGTTTTCTTCAGCAAGACAGAGGTGTCTTTTTTAGTGCAAGATGCTCCATGGTTACCATATGAATTGCTGCTTCAGTTGCACTTCCACTGTGTGAACTGGCAGAGAATTACCCGCAGCCTCTCCTTCTCGTTCCAGACTTCAACCTCTTCCACATGATTGCCGTGGGGCTCAGCAGCTCCATTCTCGGCTGTCTGGTCACCCTGCTGGTGTACTCATACTGCCAGCGCTACCAGCAGCAGTCGCACGACGCCACCGTCATCCATCCCATTTCGGCCGCGCCGCTCAACACCAGCATCACCAACCACATCAACAAACTGGACAAATACGACACCGTGGAAGCCATCAAGGTCTGTAGACTTATTTGCTCTGGGTTTCGCTGCGGGTCACGCTTGACAGACGTCCAGAATACGTAGAGGCAAAGCAGCAGCTTGCAACATTTCCTTACTGTTTGACTTAATCAGTTGGTGTCCCCACTCCGAGTCAGTGAGCAACGGTTTGCCTCTTCCTCCAGTGTCAGCTGTGATTAAATGCACTTCTTACTGCATGACTCTCACTGTCACGCCACCTCCTGTCGTGCTCCGACACTCTCTAGTCGTGTAACAGATAGGCAGCTGTGCGTTCATCCTCACTCCCTGTGCTCCTCTGGTGTGTGTCCCAGTGTGTGACTGTTCTGTGTCAGTGGTCATACACTGCTTTCTCATAAACGCACAAAAGTGCGATTACTTATTAGAGCGCGAGTAGGAAGTCAATGAAGAGGCTTTGCATCTGCACATTTCGCTGCTTAGACCACTTCTTTGTGTCATTATTGCATCCTAAAGTGCAGGCAGACAGTCGGATGTGTAAGAGCCAGTGAAGGAGATCCAGATAGTCTTGTGGCACAAACAGCCTCTTATCTACTGCTAGATCAGGCCTTTAGTCCCAGACTGGGCTGGTGATTACTACTTGTCCACAGATACCCCATGCTCCAGCTGGGCTTTTCCAGATTCCCGGTGCTCTTTATTAAAGGTTTAAAAGAAAGTCTAGTGCAGCTCACTATTGATAGGCAGCTATTCAAGATGTAAAAGCCATTGCTTTAGAGCAGCTAAGGCCTGCCTTTGGTACTGCTGTATGTTTCAGGAAAAATACAACCAGTGACTCACAGATTTTTAGCATTTTGTTCCCTTTCCTAGCAAACTGTACTGCTGCTCCACCTCTACAAAAGCAGTGGCTAAATTTATAGTCATTTTTGAAACAAAAAGGTCCTCGATGTCAGGCTGAGGCGCGTGAAAGCGGCTTCACATTTCCAGCCGCCTCAAGTATAATAAACTGTAATTTAGTTCTAGCATTACCCTGTTTTTCAGCTTAGCTTACATTCGTTTCAAACAGCAGGATTCACTTTTAACTTTACAATAGAGGATGATTATGGAACCGCCGTGTTTGGGTCACGTGATAACGTCTCTGGTATTGTTGGCTGAGGTTATGAGTTTGTAAACACAGCCAGTTCCAATAAAGAGCAGAACATAACAAATGTAGCACCTGTGTGTACCGCTCAGAGCTGGCTTCCAGAAAAATGTAAACACATTAGAGAGGGTTTTGTTTTTTTATGGTAAAAAGCACCTTTTTTTAAATTTAGAACCTAAAACCCTGTAACCTTTGCTAATGTTTAGCTTTGGAAGTTATGCTCTGTATGTAGATGTTTCGCTAATAGGCAACTATGCTAATAGCTGCAGCTTGGATTTCTCCATTCATCACATGTTAAAAATCCAAGGCTGGTATTATAGACTGGATACAAAAATGAACATGATCAGAAGCAGGTTTTTGAAAAAGTCTTTTAAAGCCTCAACCTTTTTTTTTTCTGAAGACCAAAGAATGGATCTGACTGAAAAAAAAATAGGACATTCATACACTAGCAACATATTAATCAAAGTACCCCTGTTCTAAAAGATTACCTTTTTACTGTGTATTTTTCTCTGAATGGGACCATTATTGACTAAATGAACACCCTGCTGTGTTAAATAAGACTTAAAATTAGGGAGTGAGACTGTAAATTCATAAGGAAAGTGTTTACCTAGGTCATGAATAAAGTGCGCAGTAGATTTTTTTTATAGACCTCTGTACAATTTGACTTTTTTATGTAACCAGAGAAGTTGCCCCCTGCTGGCCATTAAAGGGAATGACATCCCAGACCCTGAAGCTACATCCATATTTAACTATAGTCTATAATTGGCATACCTTCTGCGATGAGTTGGTTAGTTACGATTAGTTTCTGTGACTATGATTGGACAGTTTCTATTATGAGGGAGGACTTAGTGGACAGTTATTTGGAATTCTTTATTTCGTTAAGTCTCACAGTCAACTTGATGCTACAGGAATTCGGCTAAATCAGCAGTTTTTCAACAACTTTGCTTTTCCTTACAGAGTTATTCATGCTGTACACTATCAGAGGCGCACCTTCACTATCTACATTATGAACTAAGTGAATACCTGGATCTCTGTTTGCAAAACCACTTCACAGTTATGAAAATGTTTTGTAAAACTGTCAGAGTGTGAACAGATCCGCTGGCTCGAAGCAAACTTCTCTGAGTGTTATTTCATTGCAAAATGAAGGTGTGAGGAGCATCATCTGTCATGCAATTAGAGTCAGGGGCATGCAGCATAATTCAGTTAGAGCAGTTGCAAATAGAGGCGCATATGAATATAGACACTCCACGCGAAAATACAAAAGGAGGTGCCTGACAATTGAATAATGTGTGATTTTCCAGAAGCACATTCTGCCTCCAGCCCTCTCACAGTGGGCCCAAACAGTTCACATGTTGCAGTGAATTTTCAATCATTAAGTGTGCAAAACCATAACGTGCCTCTTTTAAGTGTGTACAGAAAGGAATGATGAACACCTGACGCCATATTTTAGGGCATTTGGCTCAAATCCTGATGTTGATGATGCATTTGTCGTTATTATTATGCACAGCGTATCACAGACACCCTTCATAATGGTGTCTGGGAGCGTTTCCAGCTGTATAGTTTATGATCGCAAACCTCACCGTGAAGCTGCAGTTTTATGTACAGTGTATCATATTTCCAGGCTTCCTGTAAAGCACATTATGGCCTTAGGGTTTCTCTGAGATGACTCTTGCCCGTTCCTCTCCTCCTTGCAGCCAGATGTGTCAGTACTCTTGCCCTTGGACGACCCCGCCATGCACCAGCCTCTCTCTTCTAACATGGGGGTGTCTATGCGTGGACTGGAGATTTTCTACTAACCACTGACCTCTACAACATCCCGCCTTTTGACTCTCCCCCCCAACAGCAATTTGACCCAAACCACTACTTCTACTACTACTACTACTACTACTGCTACTTCCTGTTTCCCACCGTGCCCCGCCCTTCTACTTCCTGTGGCTCTTCCTGTGTGTGGCAGGTTGGAGTACAGTACTGTAGTTTCTCTTTCTCTGCTCAGACCCTTTCATCCCTCCATCACGAAACCCTCCCTTCTCCCTCCCAGCTTGTGAGAAGGCAGTGTATCCCATCTTTATTTTCCTCTTACATGTGCCTCCATGTGCATGTGTTTTTTTTTCCATGTATGTATCGTTTTGTTTCTTACTTGATGGTTTGATTTCTTGGGTTCTTTCATTAAACTCCTCTGTTACCTCTCTTTCGCTAACTCTACTTTATAGTTAAAGATATGTTTGTTTACAGCACCAAAAACTACAAATATAATCACTCTTGAGCCAATTAAATGCATTTAAGGCAAGAAGATAAAGTAGGTGATGCTAACAAGCATCGTAGCACATCTGTTTAAAAGCAGCCATGGGGCCACCTGCAGAGACGCATAACCGTCTCCGGGGCAGCAGGAGAGTTGATTACATTCCCTTTGCGTGCAAATCACATAATGGGAATGAAGCAAAATATATGAGTTTTTTTGTCCGGCACACTTGCTCCCTATCAGTGTCAGTCGGAAGCATCCATCAGCTGCAAGCGCAGCATCATCAAGTGTTCAATTACGGTTGCCCCCAAGGGACTCCCAGCACACGCTCCACTACAACAGACTGGAAATGAACACATCTATTTGCCAAATTGCTGATGTTGTATTGAGCACCACATCAGAGGCATCACTCCATGTTTACCATGTCATACGGGGACAGAGAAGATGCCCCCATGGCTCATCCTTATTGTTTAACAGAAAAGTGACTCTCCTTTGATCGATTTTTATGGCTTAGATTGTCCTGAGGACCAACAATCCAAGGGCCATAAAAACTGCTGATGCCGTGTATTAGAGATGACAGAGGTGGACATACGGATGCGCATCAAAATAATTTAGCCCTGTGGTGGCTTATCATTTTTCCAGCCTGTTTGCAAATGCTTTGACCTTGCACTGTGGAAAGTATGTTTCATTCACTGAGCGGCCTCTCATTGATTTGTGTTGCTCCTT
Source organism: Cichlasoma orientale (assembly GCA_034780415.1). Lineage (NCBI taxonomy): Eukaryota > Metazoa > Chordata > Actinopteri > Cichliformes > Cichlidae > Cichlasoma > Cichlasoma orientale. Next base: position 318,318 of record JAVDPK010000925.1, on the reverse strand, counting down.
TTTTTTTTTTTTTTTGGGGAGGGTGCTAGATGGATTTGCTTTTACCTTGCCATCTGGGCTGAATAATCACTTGATCCATGTGTCGCAAACAAGTCCGTACTGACTCATCTGCCTTTCTCCTCTCCATCTTTTTTTTTTTATATATTCACAGGCCTTCAACAAAAACAATCTGATTCTGGAGGAAAGAAATAAGTATTTCAACCCACAGCTTGCCGGGAAGACCTATACCAACGCATACTTCACCGACCTCAATACCTATGATGACTATTAACCCTCAACACGTACCTAATCATCGAATCTGACTTTATTCTTTTCTTTGTGCTTTGTATTGAGATTCGTCACACCACGCGTGGGATAAACCCACTCTGAGACTCTATGGCAGCTGGTATGTAATTAAATACAGACACACGGTGTTGCCAACAGAGGGAAATCCCCACTTTCTCTCAGGTGCCTTGAGGTACACTTGGAAAGCTCAATATTTGGGGGTATATCTTGCCTTGACTCTCACTGAGAAATAGACAACTGGATTTCCTGATGTGGATAAAACAAAACAAAAAAAAAAAGAAAAGGAAAAAGAAGAACTCATATCAATGAGACTTTGGGAATTGTGATCCCTTTTAACTTTCCTGTGATGCCTCTAAAACAGACCTGTATTTGTAATGATTGGAAATAAACACAAATTGCTTTGCATGACTTCATCTGATGTGTTCTCTCTGCCTTTCTGTTTGATTTTGCATGATCGATCGCATTCCAGGGTGTAGGGGGGCATTTTTGCTGGGCTTAGGTTCGGGGCTGGTTTTGGATGTCATAAAAGAACAAAAGGCTGCGGTGATGTCTGGTGGCTTTACTGCTGCAGCAATCTCCAGGCAGATCAATATCTACCCCCCCAGCCCCAGAATCAGGATGTAGTTTTTTGAAGTCTGTGGTCAAGTTTGTCCATCTTTTTCTTTTGTTTTGCTTTTTGTTCCTCTAGCAGCTAGAAGTGTTTAAACTATCAATGTAAAATTGTTTTTTTTTCTTTTTGTTTTGCTTTTAAAGGGTACATGTTTTTTTTGTTTGTTTGTTTTGTTGGCTGTTTTTTTTTTTTTGTACAGAAAGTTATGTTTGAAGTCCATGTCTGTAGATTTTCTAAATACATTGATTCGGTGTCTCAAGTGTTAAAAGAACATTTTCCTTTGAAAAGAAAAAAAAAGGTTTATGTGCATTCTGGCAAGTAATTGGGAGTATTCATTTCAGCCTGCATAAAGTTTTGTCTTTGTCATCATACTTTTTATATATTTTTTGTAAAAAAAAAAAATGTTTTTGAATTTTGATAGTGCTCATTATTCCTTTGGCTTCTGAGCTAAGTATCTATTTGTGAGAGCAGGCATTTACTGTACAGATGGAGCAAAGTAGCAACTACTGTTCTCCTGAAAACCCAACTGGAGTGCTACCCATATACTGTAAGATGAAATTCATTCATCGAGTTGAGATCTTTCTGTTCAGAGTGTATAACCAAATATTAGGTTATTCAATGGTTTAGTTGCAACTAACTCTTTTTACATGTTTGCTTGTGTTACTGTGCATAAATTAAAATTGCTTCGTACACAAATGACTTGTCAAAGGTGTGAGTTATGCAATTTCAGTTTCCTGCAATCTCATCTGCAAAGTGTCAAAGCAATGCACCACAATCAAGAACAACCGGACTTTCCAGCATTTGTTATCTTAACTTCACTGTCCACAAATATAGCTTTCAAAACTATGTCAGAGAAATTTAGTTTATTGAACAGTCTCTCATGCATAAACTGTAAATAGTGTACTATTTTGCCCAAAGTCCAGCAATGGTCTAGGAAACATAAAAAAGTCGAAATGTGAAAATTTTGGACTTTGGCTTAGTTTTCACATACCGCGTCACATGTCAAAAAAGTGAAAATAATAAGCTGTGGAAATTAAGTTAACAGTATGAAGAAATTCAATTGTATTCTAAACTTACTAAATAAACAGTTTTTATTTACTTTTTCATTTTTGCAATAACAACTTACTAAATGTAATTTAGCTAAAAAAGCTATGTATCAGTTAAAATTGTTAGCTAAAAGTATACAAATAAAATTGTTGGCTAAACAGTTAGCTAGCTAAAACTGTAATCAAAAAAGTTGATTACAACACCGACTACTATTTTAAATGATTAGCTAGTATTGATAAATAAATTGTTGGTTAACATGCTGGCAAAACAGTTGAAATAGCTAACTAAAACTGTGAATTAAAAGTTGGAAATTGTTAGTTAAAAGTTAAGTTGGGTAGATAAAAGTCATGGAAAACGGGTGGAGTTCCCACTCTGGGTTGGGAATGAGTTGCTTCCCCATGTGGAGGACTTTAAGTTTCTCGGGGTTCATGAATGAGCAGAGAGGGGAGCGGGGCACTGACAGACGAAGTGATGCAGTGCCAACAGTGATTGTGGCTGTTATGGTGAAGGGAGAGCTGAGTGTAAAAGTGAAGCGATCAATTTACCAGGCAAACGTCTTTCCTGCCCTCACCTATGGCCACGAGATCCGAGTAGCCACCAAAAGAATGAGATTGTGAATACAAGCGGCAGAAATGAGCTCCCTCTGAAGGGTGCCTGGGCTCTCCCTTAAAGATAGAGTGAGGAGCTAAGTCATTTGGGAGGGATTCCGAGTAGAGCCGCTACTTCTCCACTTTGAAAGAAAGTGTTTTGGGCATCTGCGTAAGATGCCTCCTAGTGAGGTTTCAGACACGCAGGAGAGATTACAGCTCTCTCGGCTGGCTTGGGAGCGCCTCAGTATGGCCAAGGATAGAGAGGTCTGGGCTTAAACCACTGCCACTGGGACCCGGATAAGTGGCTGAAAATGGATGGATGGAAATCATCAAGTATTTTATGAGTGTTCAATAAATGCAAATAGAGTAATCAAAAGTAGCAGACAAATCTTTGACATGGTAAATTGATGTTTATAGCTGATCCAGTTTAAAATAAGTTCAAATGAATACATTTGAATTTGATTGGTTTTGATGAAGGGGAGTCCATCGTATAGGACTTTGGTAGTATGTCAGATGAGAAAATTGTGAACCCCTTCCATGTATATAAATCACTCACAAGTGCGAGACACCTCTGTCCACTGTGGCTCATCTCACAGCTTTGGAGACTGATATTCCTCGGGCAAAGCACTGTAAAACCACAGCAGCTTAGGCACATACCAGCACTTCATAAATCACCCAAAACCAGACGAACAGACTCCCTCCACCTGATTTTAAAGGAGTCTTCAGCAGAGCCCCGCGGTGACAAATGGCATCAGCTGCAGTGGAAGGATACCTGAAGGATACAAATCGTGCCAAGCAGCGGGGTAAAGGTGGTTGGGTCTCAAGTCCGAACTCTAATCTGTATGATTGGGTGTAATACCACACACAGTGCTGTTCTCCATCAACCTTCAACCTGACGTCCCATCTGTGTGCAGAGGGTAATGGGAGGGGGTGTTATTAATCACCCCGCTGTTTGGTTGGTTGAGGGTCTGACTTCAGAGAATTAATCTCTCTTTACCTTGACTTCATTCTCGCAACCCGAGTAAGAAGAGATGCAGCAGTAGACACACAGATGGTTGTGTACAGAAGGGGCTAGAGGGCAGTGAGTGTAAGTGTGATTGTGTATCTGTTACTGTGTTGGAAAGGGGCTGGGAAAAGTCCATATTTCTCTCAGTATTGGTTAGTTTCCAAACACCTTTTCATATTATATAAAAATCAGCAATTTGTTCCAAACTGACCTTAACTAACCTTGACTGATGAGTCATTACTGGATGCACACATAATGCATTAACTGGACACACACACACATATACAGCCAAAATAGAAGTGCTGAGGTTTTCCTGAGCACTTTTATCATTCCATGAATTTGCCAGCAACATGAACTATGCAGCTCATAGTCAGTCAGACACATGTGACATTCCACTTTGACAGCAGGGGCCAGGACGATAAATGACTTTCTCAAAGTGGCATTTGGGGACTGCTAAAGGTCACAGCTAAAGGTCACAAGAGCAGGTCTGGTGCATGTCAGAGAAACTGACTGTGTGAGCGCTTGCATGTGTATAAAAAAGTCAAAGTGTCACGAGATGTGACTCGCGGAATGAGACGGGCCACATTCTGCCCGGCTTTAAGTGTATGAAGATTTGAATCAAACAAATCAGGCACTGGATTGTGACAGAAAAACTAATGAATCCTAATGAGTTCTGTGATTTCCCAACTATGAAGATGATTTTATATATATATATATATTTTTTTTTTCTTCTTCTTCTTCTTCTTTTTTCAACTTAAAGGCCTGATGAATTTACAACCCCAGATTTTTTTTAGGTGCATCAACTTGAAAGTTTAATTTCTCCAAAACTTTTCATCACATCTTCTTATAACGTTTATTTGAGGACTGAGAGGAGCTGCAAATTGATGCATTCTCGTGAACTTAAAATGAATCCATTAAAAATACAAAGGAGCGGGCACCCGGGTGGCTCAGTGGTGGTGGAGCAGGTGACCACATACATATGCCGTGTTGCGGTGCGGGCGGTGCAGGTTTGAGTCCCGGCCTGTCGGGCCAATTTGCCCACGTCTTCTCCGTATCTTCCCCCCATTTCCTGTCTCTCTACTGCCAACAAAGGCTGCTGTGGCCAAAAAGTATAAAAAATACATAGGAGCGGGGTGCCAGTTTGTGGAAGCTGCGATGTTGCCCCGCCATCTTGAATAGAGTGGTCGAGACAGACATTGCAATTTCAAGTGTTCTGAGGCTCCAGTGTCCTACAAATTACACTTTCCCTCTGACAAATAGTTTGATTACGTTCTCACATTGCATGAGCGTTTCTTCGCTGAGTGTCCGAGTCCAACAATGTTACATCCACTTCAAAGAAAGTTTCATTAATGCCAGCTAACAACGGCAAAAACAGCAGCGCTTACCAACAGAAAAGATCAGGATATCCTCAACAACTCACCTTAATATTGCTGTCATCAGACAGAAGTGAGCTTCACTGATTACTGAGTCATATCAGATTCCTTTTAACAACGTTTTACAGCCTCCCCCACAGTGAATAGACATGGACACATATTGACAGCTGAGCTAAACAGCGGACTGACCGTCTACACTCACTACAGATGAATAGTGGCCAGAGTTGTTTGTCCTACAGCGGCCACCGTAGCTAGGATTATGCACTTGAATTGGGAGCGGTAAGAAAGCAGAATTCAGTTGACTGCAATCTGCAATCTGCTGACATCTAGTGGTGAGATTTTACACACTGTCCCTTTAATAATGCTTTAATAATGGTGCCATCACTGAAGTGCAATTTACACATGAACTGTGCACCATCAAAGATCCTCCCTTTTGAACTTTCTGTTGATAACAGGAGCATGGTGGAGCACTGGTTAGCACTGTCACCTCACAGCAAGAAAGTTTCTGGTTGGCTGGGACTTTTGTATGTAGAGTTTGTATATACTCCATGTCCCTGCAGGGTTTTCTTCCAGGTACTCTGGCTTCCCCCCACAGTCCAAAGACAGCTATGTTAGCTTAATTAGTGATTCTTAATTGGCCATGGATGAGAAGTACTTAAAGTGTATCAAATAAGGCAGTGGAAAGACTTTAGCGAATGCTAAAATGCTTTGAGTGTTAATGTACATTACACAATGCAAGTACATAATAGGCTGGATGGTTCCTCTCCTCTTTACCCTGGAGGATGCATAATTCATAATTTCCCAAAAATCAGATATTAATTGGTCAGACCATGGGACACTTATATATACTTTACTTTAGTCTATTTAAATAAGCTCAGGCCCAGTAAAGGAGTGGTGTGATCCTGTTTTTATTTTTTTCTATTTTTTCCTTTGTTTTGTAGAGTTTTGTATTTGCGAATGCAGCAAAGAGCTTTTGTTCACCGAGTGTTCCTGAGTCAATGCTGTGATCGCCACTATAGAATAATGTCTGTTTTTAATGCACTGCTACCTGAGGGCCCAAAGATCGTGGCCTTTCAATATTGCTTTTTGGCACACACACATTATATGAGTCAGACATGACACTCAGAGAATCCTGAACAGAGATCTAAAATGGCAAAGATGATGGTGGAAGTATAACTAAGGGGTAAAATGGTTTTTAAAATCCTTATTTGGGGGGCAAACTTAACAAACACCGGAAGCATTTTTAACAAATTTGACTGGTGATTCTACAAATTCTGTTTTTTTACTGAGTGATAATTATTGAAGTTCTCTGAGACATTTCAAGACTTACAGAGTGTGAGGGGAAAATTCTCTCTGATATTATGATGAAATCCAAAAAAAATTTTAGAATATGACCTGTTGCTAGTTACCCTAATACACAGCTTTCTTTTTTCCTGTTGTTGTTGGAATCAGATTCCAAATCAGCTTATTCGTCGTCTTTCAGCCACTCCCTTTAGTGGTCGCCACAGTGCCTCCATCTCAGCTTAACCCTAGCATCTTCCTCTGTCATAACAACCCTCTGCATGTCCTCCAAATAAGCTTATAAATGAATAAGCTTATATTTTTCAAAAAAAAAAAATCAATACATTTTTTCCAGTTCTGACCTTGGGTATCTTTGTACAATTTTAAATTAAATATAGGTCTGAATAACTGGCAGATCAGAGAGTTTTCTTTTTACTTACTCTTTGCACAACATTGCACTTTAAATACCCATTTTTGAGCGTTCGTATTATTATTAATGCATATGATGTGATTGAAAGATGGCATACGTTTGCTAGAAATTTCATTTTCCAAATATGAGCCAGACTTCTCTGTGCAGGTAGCAGATTTGCTCATAAAGCATTCAGGAGCTCTAGTAATTAGCAGCCTGTATACAGAGGCCTCTGAGTGGCAAATAAGGCGACTGAGTGAGATTGTTCCTGTCAGGCAGGTAACAGAGCGTGAACATCCCATTAAACACCTCTTTTTCCTCTCAAGATCAGATTTTCTCTCATTCGCATGGATCGCTGTGCTCGAGAGCGGTCTTTGTGCACCTCCCCGAGTGGATGCAGCGCCCCGTTAGCGCTGAAACATCAGCAGGACTAAGTTAACAAATTCCCCAAAAAAGATGTCCCCAAACAACAAGTGGCTGCTGTAGCTGCCATTGTTATTCAGTGCCTGTGGTTAATCCAGCCTACACTCTTTAGTCATTTGTTTGTGTGGAGGAAATCAAAAGAACTTGAAGCAAAGTCTGGGATAGCACCCCATACAGTCAGGGAGAGAAAACCGAGTGATGAATGCGTGCTGAATTGTTGCATTTGTACGAGCATGGAGAAGTGATGGTAGTAGATGTTGACTCAACAACCCCGGGGAAGACTGAAAACTGCTGAACAATTTATGAGCTGTCATGAAATGTTGTGTTTTTCGCAGTAGGAAAATAACACTGATTACCGACGATTATTATGCAGTGGAAGCCTTGAACGGGGATTGGGTGGGGTGGGGGGGTGGGGTGTACAGTAAGCGCAGTTTAAATTACTTTTAAAAGCAGAGCACCGCATTACCTCACACTCCCGCTCTATCTTTCCCCACCTGAGGCCAAGGTGAAGCCGTGTGGATTTATCGTTTTATTTGTTGTTACTTTGAGGCTGTAAATAGACTGAGTCAGACAGAAGATGCTTTAACTATCCCGCAGTGTATTAGAGCATCCCTTTAAGTGTAATTTTTTTTTTCCACACGCTTGTATGTTTTGAAGCAAACATTCCCTAATGCAGCTTCAGTCCAGATTAACATTAACGTGTATTCAAAGCAAACAGATGAGAACGATTTTTCAAAGCAGCTCTAATCTCCATAACACCCTCGCTGCCACGCTTAAAGAAAAATATGTTTTTGAACAGCGACATCTTTGAGGAAAATTGTGTTTTTGCCACTGATTCTCCGAATCCTAGACTCATTAGGCTACATTAGCATCTGCTATTGGTGCTACTTTCCAAGTTTCCAGACAGAAAAGCAGCCTCTTCTTCCTTTATTTTCTTTACCCCCCCCCCCCTCGTTTATTCCAGGCAGAAGGAACCACAACTTCTAGCAGGGCTCACCCGCAGATCTGTGTGGGTAGATAGGAAGCTGGCACGACGCTTCCAGTTCCGTCATGCCAGACTGAAGGATGAATGTCACCGTAGGCACTAATGCCAATTGAGAGATGGTACCATAGATTCCACCCTGAGACATCTGGAATCCCAGGTGCCCTTCCCGACCGATCCAGGTCTCAGCTGCAGGAAGCCAGGAGTCCTCATGGATGCCAAAAGCTTCGCACCACCAGCCAAGCTACACTGAGGCTTATCAGCTCCACCAGAACCCTTTATGGGCCTATTCACCTCAATCAAAGCTGTTATTTAGGTAACGAGCCAAGATGGCGGATATCGCTGCGCTCCAATTACCCACTATGTCTTCTCCATCTTTCCTTGCCAACTTCCCCACAGGCCCTGATTCTACTCATCTTGCCCAGCTGCTCTGGCGCTGTTCCGCTTCTTCGGTATCTGTGCAGAGGGAGACCTTTCAGAACAGAAGGGCTCTGTCAGCGCTAGATTCACTCGCAAGGGATGACTGCCACGGTGTTTAGCCGGTCTTATCAATAGTGCAAAAGTATCTCTCAAAGTGTAATGTCTCTGGCAAATACTGGTGTCCAACAAACTACCAGTGAGCTGTAGCCAGACCTTTCTTAATGACATGGTAATTATGTCGATTGAGTTTGGATTCTAAAGAGCATTATTGCCATTTGCAACGAGAATCAGCCATTACAAACAGATGTTTGCGGCAATCAAATTTGTGTTTCTGTTATATGAAAGACACACGCAATTACCCATTTGATGCTGCTTTTTTTTTAAACCATAGTCACACTGTTCTTGCTGTAGTGTAGCCTTTTAAGCCTTTAAGTAATGTTGTGAGATTACATAAATACTCTAATGGGTACAATTAGGTGTATTGTTTCATTTTTGAATTGCCTAATGACTGCTTTTCAACCCTTTTACCATTAGCTGCACTTTGTTTTTCATGCGTGATGTAAAGATATATTAATAACATGCTAATTTGCTGAATAATGGTGACTGGTAAGCCAGCCACGGCTCATGCTGAGATACAAGATGCTTCTGATAGCAGGTGAGCACCGCTGGTGTCTGTGTGAATGGGTGGGGGGAAAAAACACACACACACACACACACACACACACACACACATTTTAAAGTGTACTACAGAACCGTTAAGGTAAAAAGGCACAGACAGTTCACCATTTAAACCTTACATCAGCATTTTAGCACTCTCATTGTAATATGTACTCTATGCTGGCATGCTGACATCAGCATTTAGTTCAAAGTCCAGTCCCACAGACCTAGGCCTGGGCTCTCTTTGTTCCACATGCATATACATTTTTAACACTTTATGTCTATGTGCTGATGATCCCATGTGTGCGTTACACTTTACTTATGTACATCTCGACCACAAAAGATGTCTTATTTTCTAGTATTTTTTACGAGTGAGTATCATAGAAAACAAACTTCATACAGAATGTGAAATCACTATTTGTTCTCTTACTCACTGCAGACCTCGCTTTTGCACGTCTTTGATCAAGTGCAGCTTCAACAGCCTTCTTCAGCTAGACGTGACTCCAAAAAAGCAATTAAAGACTGAAGTCATCAAAACAAAGCAATCGGCTTTGTTGCCAGAGTAAACATATGTCCTTAACCTGTAGTTCATGAAACTCACATTAAAGGCTAATCAGAGGTAATTTAGCAGAGAAAATGGTCTGCGTTATAAATGCACAACAATGGATGATAGGAGCGCCAACTGCTGATCGTGAAGTATTTAGTTATGTCGTGGGTCGCCGTAAATGAGCAGCGTGCGGCAAGCATTTGAGACTGAAATGTAAGAGATCGCTTAATGTGTTGGGAATATTTGGATCATCAGAAAGGCCGTACCCAGAGGGAAGGTGTATGTACACCAACTCCCCCTCATTTATTTGAAGAGTTAATGCGTCTGACAGGTATAAATGGCCTTCATTATTCTTGTTTTCCCAGTTAGAAATAATTTTCTGGTTATTGCAGAAAAGGTGAAGACCAAAGTTTCCCATTTCAGTGATCAAAGGCAGTGAATCTGAAGTAGAAGACCTCTGGCTAGTGCACTGAACCCGCCTGAATGAGAAGATAAGAATAGAGGGGTTTGTATTTTATCAAACATTGTGAAGGTTAAGTGTGCTTGGATCCATTTGGATTCATTTGGTAGGTGAATTGCGCCTAAAGTTATACATGTAAGTACTGCAAATGTTGAATTTCAATGGGGTGTCTGACTTGAATTGTCCCACCTGATAGGTCAAACCAACAGATAAAGGAAGCTTGCCTGTGAAGAATTATTATGGGAAATTATTAATATCAGTTTAAAATGTTTTAAAAGTTAAACCCCCCAAAATGTACAACATGCTGAATGTGGCAGAGACGTTTATGGATGTTTTATCAAATAAAAGGAATAACCTTAATACTCCAAAGTCATCCGTCCTTCTGCAGTAGCTCTGGTTCATTGTGCTGGAGCTGCAGTTTAGTCCCAGCGTTACTCGGCTCCACTCTCAGAGTAATCACCTCCAACTTGTGCTCCTCAGTGTCTTTCATTGGCTCATTCTCAGGTCCACAGCATCTAATCTGGTTTGTTGCTCTGAGGCTGTGGACAGAAAAGCAAGGACGGTTCGTATCACGTTTAAATTTACAGTAAACAGTAGAGGTTATGAAAGTCTGGAAGCTTGTAAAAAACATATTAATCATTCATTAATTCTAAAGGATAGTGCTACGCAAAGGACTTTGAATTAGTCAGAAAGCACTGGACTTTAATGCAATTAAATTTTAACTATATTAAATATGATGAAAAGGAAAGAAGTTTAGGCTATTCATCCATCTTCTGCTTATACTTTTCAGGGTCACTGGAGCCCATTCCAGAGTACCCAGAGAGAACCCACATGGGCACGGGGAAAACATGCAAACTTCACACAGAAAGGCCCCGGCGAGATGGCGGATTTGAATCCAGGACCTTCTTGCTGTAAGGCAGCAGTGCTAACCACTGCACCACCATGCTGTCTAGAAAATGTAAAATGTTATAATATATGGCACAGTGCAAAAGTCTTGAGCCACCACTTGTGTCTTTATATATTGCTTCCAAGGAGCCAAATGTTCTTGTGGTCTTGAGGTCTATGTAGGACTGCTTTTTTGCATTATTTCTAAAATTAGAAACATCCTGTCTCAGACTGATGCTGAAAAGCTAATTCATGCATTTATTACTTCTAGGGTGCATTATTGTAATTCATTATTATCAGGCTGTCCTAAAAGCTCCCTGAAAAGCCTTCAGCTGATTCTAAATGGTGCATTTAGAGTACTGACAGGGACTAGAAAGAGAGAGCATATTTCTCCCATATTGGCTTCTCTTCATTGGCTCCCTGTTAAAT
>JAVDPK010000925.1:270906-297021 GCA_034780415.1 Cichlasoma orientale | reverse complement strand
GTGTGTGTGTGTGTGTGTGTGTGTGTGTGTGTGTGTGTGTGTGTGTGTGTGTGTGTGTGTGTGTGTGTGTTTGTTTTTGTCAGGCAGAGGGAGAAAGAGCTCTGAGGAGAAAGAGAAGAAAAAGGGAAGCAGTGGCGAAGGTGGCAGGTGGAGGGAGGTAGTCTGGGTTTCTTTCCATGTCACAGGAAGAGTGTCTAGCCTGTAACAAAATGCCAAGCAAATGAGGACGGATCAGGGGGCCGAGCGTAAGCCTCTCCGAGCCCCCATTACTGAGCGCAGAAGACGGATGGGAGTGCTCTTCTTGAGAGAGAGAAAAGAAACACTCGCATTAATACACACCCTCGTGTGTACACAGGTTTCAAGGACACTGTCATATACACAAACACACAAATATATACCACATACAATGGGACAGAGATGGGGAGAAATAGATGGAGATGGATGGCAGATAAATTACCACAGTCCTTGGAGGAGTATACAAACAGAATAAAACTCTCGACTGAGGATGCATGCCTAAAGTTATCAGGCAGAAAATAAAAGCTCGAACACTGAGTCACTGATATGATACGCACACAACCCAGCAAATGTCTCACTACTAATATCAGAGAGCTATGTTAATTTCCAGATTGCAACTCATCTGCATCCATTACCGTACCTAATGGTGATGAATGACGAAAGATAACGTGATAAATTTTTATCTCGGAATTTCAAATATTCATTCGGCATCGTGAGCACACGCGAGCATGCAAATTGTTTGCTCGACTCTGTGTTGCCTTTCAAACAATTCACATCAAAAACGCGACAAATGATTTCCTCCCGGGCTTCCCTAACGACTGCAAAGTGTAACTTTATGGGCCGTGACTAAAACTCTTTTTATTATTAATGTTTCTGGTCAATGGTTTCCATCAAAAGGAGAATAGAGGAGCAGAAGCAGCTGAACGAGCGAGATTTATGGAGCAACCCTGGCGGTAGTAGGCTCATATCAAACGGCACGACAGCAATCAGGCCTTTTACAATGGCTGAGCATCAGGCAGTTCTCACAGTGTAATACAATACCCATATCACCCCCGCTGAGGGGAAAAGAGGTCAGCGAGGTTTCAATTTATTCACTGACTACTCTAAAGCACTTATACCAACTGCTGTTTATATCAAGTTTTAATGGACGCGCACAAAGTCTTACATCAGTTCAAATCAGCGAGGCGGTAACTGCAAAGCTAAACTTGAGTAACTGCATATTAAGATATAATTTCATAATGCATCTTCCACCATAAAACTTAAACACTATCTGTGGTTGCTTTTCCACCTGATTTTATGTTCCTTTGATTAATACATAATAACTCCTCACCTAGACATCTCAGAAGCACAGGTAATGGCTTAGACCAAAGAGGACACTTGCGCCATTAAATCCATTAAATTCAGAAGCATAGAATATGTACTGTAATTAGTCATGTCTATCAACATGCGGGGCATTGAATGCAGAATTTCCTCTGAAAAGTCTTCGCATTTTACATTTGGATAAGTGTGCCAAATTTCAACTTTCTATTGGAAAAAAAAAAAAAAGTTTTGATGCACACGGTGCACTCAGCTGTAAACAAACCAAAGGCTGGTTGGAAGATACATTTTCCAAATACAAAACCAGCACTCTAGCACTTTATGCTTCCATTTTCACATATTTGTAAAAAGCAACCGTAACTAGCGAGGCCAAGCCACCTATTATTGACCACATATATAAGTAGTGTACATAAAGCTGCACTAAGAGAATAACCAGACTTTGGACAGGGATTTATTTCAAGCCTTTAATGCCTTGATGTTATATTTTCCCTATTTCTTGTATAAATGTAGCTTTTATGTACACTATATTGCAAAAAGTATTGCGCTCGTCTGCCTTCACATGCACCACACATGCAGCATCCCATTCTTAATCCACAGAGTTTAATACGGCCAGTCAAGTTCTTCCACACCAAACTCACTACTCCGTGTCTTCGTGGTCCTTGCTTCGTGCGCTGGCGTGCAGTCGCGTTGGAACAGGAAGGGGCCATCCCCAAACTGTTCCCACAAAGCTGGGAGCATGAAATTGTCCAAAATGTCTTAGCATGCTGAAGCATTAAGAGTTCTTTCACAAATGGTTGTAGAAGCAGTCTGCATGCCAGGGTGATTGGAAGTGATTGGAACACCTGAATTCAATGATTTGTTTTTGAAAAGCGTTCTTGCAAACAACAATGCAGTTTATGTTCTTCCGCTTATTCTTTTCAGGGTCGCGGGGGGACTAGAGCCTATCCCAGCTGTCATAGGGCAAGAATTTTTAAAGGCAGTCCTCTCTGGAGTTCTGTGCCTCTGCACGATCAGTGATCATACTAAAGCCCAACTAAAACACCTGCGCTTACTCCGTCAAGCAAGGTCATGGTACATTTAGATGTGCCCGGGCACAGTACACTGCAATCACACCAGTTAAACGAACTCAACTTTGGGAGTCAAACATGCTCGGGCACATTACTTGTCATCAAGTTTGAGTACACCCCAAGTGTGGTGTCGGAGGAGGTGTGAAAACAGGCAAGTGGATGGAGTCTGACAGCAAGCAAAAGATTCAAACTCTGACTGAGCTGGTGGATGATGAGGTGATGGCTCTATGCACAATAGTGCTGGATTAGTTACAGGAGAAAACACGAAGAGCTAACTTAGCAAAACACAGCAGGACCAAATCTTCTAGCAGGCAGAATGATCTGGCAGCGACTGGAGAGCCTGAGTAGATATACTGCAGTTAATGAGCCACAGGTGTGCTTAGCAGAGGCGGAGAGCTCCTGATTGGAGCAGAGCTGTGAGAACGGGAAAAAAAGAGGAAGAAATCCTTACTGTACAAATGCTTTTTTCTTTCTTTTCATTTCTCCGTTTGTTCATAATCAGTTTCCTTTCCTCTCTTGGCACTTTAATCCCTTCCACCTGAGATGCAGTGGACATATTTGTTCATTCTCGCTCATACCACCGCAATTAAACTCACTTCTCTCCTCGTTTCTCTCCCCTCCAGGTGCATTCTAGGGATTGAGTCATCCTTGAAGAGGGCCCACTGAGATAAATATCCAGGTCGTAGGCAGCAGAAAAAGGGGGGAGTGAGGAGACGGAGGCGTATAAAATAAAGAAAAGACAAAAATCAGGATAGATAGGATATGACAGAGAGGGAAAAGAAGCAGGAAACGAGGAGAGGAATAACACAAAGGAACCTGGAAGGGCATTCAGTAGCGCACATACCTCCCCCACCCCAAAGTGCCAACACAACACTGCAATAGATACTGTACCACCCAATGCTGTCATACTCCATCATGAATTACTAGATCACAAAGACTACACCTGAATTCCAAGTCTGGATACATTTTATTCAGTTTATAGAGTATTTTAATATAAAATAAAGACAAAGAATTATCAACAGTAACTGTTTACACCCGAGTACCAAATTTCATCATGACAGATGAAAAATTGAGTGAAATATAATTTTTAAAAATTTGTCAATGATGAGATTTTTTTTTTTTTTTGGAAAAATTGTACCTTTGACCTTTGACCTTGAAAATGAATCACATGTTCTTTAGCCCTAAGAAAAATTTACACAAAGTTTAATCAATTTTGAGTTATCTTGCTAAACAAACAAAGAGGAGAGAAAACATAACCTCCCACCACCTATCGGTGGGTGAGTTAAAAAAAGGGGAAAGAGGCATAAACAGCCGAGGCTGACAGTAATACATACTGTAGATTAGTCCGTTTTACTAGTTTTAGCACAATGTAACGCTAAACCTTATGCTCTATGTGCTCTAAGACAGTTTAACAGCTATGTCTGATTTTCTTTAATTATTTCTGCAACTTTAAAAGGGGCCAGCATGCTTCAAAACAAATAAATTCTGCTTTAAGTCAATACTTCAAGCAAGTGTGCAGCATCCTTTAGTAGTCTAAGCAATTAAGATGAATGACTATGCACGCAAGTTGTTTTGTTCTTCCACCTTTGATGAGAGTGTACTGGGCTGGCTAGCCAATCCAAAGACAGCAATAAAGGGAGGCATAAAGGAAGGTGAAGTGTGTGTTAGTGTGCGTGTGTGAGTGAAGCTTTGTAACCCTTGTTATTTCCTCTCTCCTCCCAGGAGGCTCAGTTCCTATTTCAATTAATCTCTAATCAAAGTGAGAGCAGCAAACATGATCTGATTTAGTCTCTTCTCATAGGCTTGCTCTAATCAGTTTTTCCCCATCAAACAGGATTTGGACACAGGCCAGAGGACACGTATCTCCTCTTTTGTTCAGATTGTCCTCTGAGATAATTTGAATGTACTGTAACGTGTCCTACCCAGCCACACCCAGCGTGTCTCGCAGAGGGCAGTGTCACCATGTATAGTTAAGCAACTGTAAACTTAAATGCAAGGTGACAGAGAACACTGGAAGTATTCTGGCTGTGTTTTCTTGCTCCCAGGCAACTTGGTGGCTCTTGAGTTTGTACGGCAGGTAAAGGTGGACTGGTACCGACTGCATAATGTCTGAGGAGCGAGGGGCCTGTAAACAAAATCTGATATATTATTCACACGTTGGCAAAAAGTTATCCACCTGTGCCTGATGCTGTGATATGTAGTGACACCTCACATCTGCTAGCTAATGAGTCCGACTGCAACAGGGCCACCTCATCAAGGGCATCAGTTGTTGCCCCACTGTGGGACAAGAGACAAAACTACACAGCCTTAAGGCCAGGATTCTGCTGCAATAAAGAACAACAAGCAGCTGCAAAGCACCAGGAGAGCACTTAGATCAATCCATTAAGAGGCTGAGACGCAGCACGGGTGAGGAAATAAACACAGTGTACAGAGGAAAGTGGAGTACAAGAAGGAATTAAAAGTAAACTGAAAGAGACACACAGGAGGGGAGGAGGAAGCAATGAAGAATACGAGCCTACAAGGCGAAACAGAAAAGAAGAAGGGCTTAATAGAGCTAAAACAAGATTCGGCATAAATATGCCCAGCATGTTAATTAACCCACTCCTTATTATTTTCCTAAGCAACCACATTTTTGAAGTAATATTTCCTCAAGGACATGAAGTGAGGACACAGGAGGTACTTCTATTGTGGCAGGAATTACACTAGAAAATATGAAATAATACAACCGTTGCGAGCAGCGCGCTGAAATGACAAGAGAGTATCTGCAGGTGTCTGTGCGCACGGTCTCACAAATTATGTTGACCTGAGGTTAATTTGGTAGTTCAGTGCCCCCTAGAGGTTACTACCGTATTTCAGCAGTTTAATAATCCAGGCTTTGCGACCACGTTTCTGCAGTATCAATTACTTTTCTCATTTATTCGAAGACTTTGACATATAAATGACACTACAATGTCAGATATTTACTTTGCAATATAGTTCAACATATCCAGGTACACTGGAAACTTGTGCAAGTATTAAATATTTATCCGGACCATTGAATATTTATGACTATGTGCAACATCACAGTTCTAGTTTGGAAAGAAGACACTGTCAGAGATTAGTTTCCACCTAAAATGTCACCATAAAACTGCTCATCAGTATAGCATGGAGTTAATCAGATGGATCAAAGTTAATAGATGGTTCTGGGAGAGTAAGACTGCCACTGCATTTTGATTTGAATCTTCAGTGGAAGTGGATGACACATCAGGTTCTCCTGGTGCCACCCAGTTCTGGCATGCCTTCATAGATGACCTTGTTGCTCACGGTAAGCAGCTGGTTGAGGTAAAAAGACTGCCAGTGTTGGCAGGTTGTTTTCTGCATTAATCTGAACGCAAACGGCATTTAAGAGGCACGGAACAAGCAGCAAGCTCCGGGGTTGGAAAGATGTAGCCAAGTGCTGAAATGCCAGAAACTGCGGTCCTTCGACTGGCCAGTTGGCTGCTTGAAGCTAGCTGCACAGTCAATCCCCAGAGAGCCGGATGTTAGAATAAACATTTTACAGCAGAAAGTGAAACATGCTTACAGCCTGATGCAAAAAAAAAAAAAAATAGTTTTGAGCTCTTTACCTAAGTCCCACAAATTTTGCATAAAATTTTCATAATGAAGAAAGTGGCTATTTTGATTAACAGGCAGATGCCATCTTGTTGCTAGCCAAAGCTCCATCCATTAGTCCATTTTCTTCCGCTTATCCAATTCCGGGTTCCAGCTGTCATGAAGCAAGAGGCACTCTGGACAGGTCACCAGTCCATCACATGACTGCTGATGTGTAAGCTCAGTAAAGAAGATCTGTAATTAACCAGCTGCCTGTTTTCCTGGATGCTCAGGCTGCTAGTTTATTCTTTACATCACATCCACTTGACCACACTGTCAGACTCAGTGCTGACATCATTGCTCTAGTCCAGTGATTCCCAAAGTGTGGGCGAAGGTACTGCAGGTGGGCCGCAGTGATAACAGAAATTCAGCTTGACTCACAAATATGTACAGTTACATATTTATTTGGATGTATTTATTTATATAAAAAGTGCATTAAAACTAATACTATGAGGTGGTTCATTTATGATGACTCATTACTCTGACCTAAATGTGCAGCTCTAGTATTGAAGTTTGTGTCCCAGTGGCAAGTGGGTCACATTTTGGCATTAGCACTTTACATATGACTGGGTAGCATTAGCAATTTATAGCCAGCAGCCTGTGTTGTTAAAAATTTCAAGGACATACACTTTCTCTTGTATTTTGATTAGAGTGGAGGTTTAAGATTGGGTGAGCTCGTGGGATTTTCTGTTTTGGAAGTGGGCCAAAGCACATCTTTGGGAATGGCTGCTCTTGTCCAATCATCTTCTTGCCCGCCTTCTCTGAGCCCATCAGCCTCCATTCACTTTTACAATAACATTTTATGGCATGGAAGTGTGTTTGTTGTGGAGACGTTTTGAACCAAAAAAAATATGCCATATATGGACTTTTCCCTTGTTTGATTTGAAATTTTACACCTAGAAAAAAAAAGACACTTGATATTTACTGAAAGTATAAGAAAATAGTCTGCATTCAGTTGTAGCGGAAACATACCATTCCAGTTTGATCATCATACACTTTTTACACTTGACTGTGTAAGATGAGGAGCCTTAAGTGGAACACTTTATGGTGAATTTACCTTTAAGTACAGAGTGCACACATACACACGCAAACAAGCATTGTTCAACTCGGGGTTCTAAGGAGTCGTCGTGTGCAGCAAAGCGTACTTCACCGCTCAGAAAGTGCAATGGAAAACAAAAACGCCCACTTCACTCCACTCTCAAAACATGAAGCATGGAGGGAGTGCAAGTAACGTGAGCACCTCATTTATCAAACCCCAGTTGGCCACCAGTGGGTGGGCATCACTGTCAAAAGGCCAATTAACAAGAAGCCCATTGTGAGCACCACAGAGCAGCACAGGAGAGACTAACCATTAGCAGAGATTCATCATTAGGAAATAATGGGACCAGAACAGGAAACCCATCCTCATCTTCAAGAACTGCCAGACATGAAGGCTATTTCCAGCTGGAGATGATGTGCTAAGCTGGTGTGTCTCTTAAAC
This sequence comes from Cichlasoma orientale, assembly GCA_034780415.1. Classification (NCBI taxonomy): domain Eukaryota; kingdom Metazoa; phylum Chordata; class Actinopteri; order Cichliformes; family Cichlidae; genus Cichlasoma; species Cichlasoma orientale. Next base: position 289,512 of record JAVDPK010000925.1, on the reverse strand, counting down.
TCCGCTAAAAAAAAAAAAAAAATCCTAAATCTTTGTTATGATTTTTTTTTCCCCTCTTGCTCAGAAAGTTTTACAAATTAAGTTTTGTAGCTGTGTGTGCAGGCATTGCCTCCAAAAACATCTCAATTACCAGAACACCGTTCAGAAATCAGCCAGAGCAGCTGCTTGATCTCTACGTGCAGCAGGAACTGAGGCGCGTCCCCCATTGCTACTTGTCTTCAAGTGCACATGTCAATAATGAAGAAAGATCTTGAAGCTCAGACATGAATACAGACAGGAGGAGAAGCAGGAATATTTCCTGCCGTGAGCAATCAATACAGCACAGAAAATAGCTGAAGAGAACAGAGATGGGCTCTGGTGTTCAGGAGCAGACAGGGATTTTTTTACTCTTTTTTTGGGGGGGGGGCATTTTTTGTTTTTTTTCTTGTAAGAATATTTTGTCCAGTATAAGGGTCTAGGAGATTATAATGGATCTTCCAGTAAGTTACTGTGTGTATTCAATGTACATTGTGACACAGCTGCCTGTAAGAATAGTGTGTGAAAGATTTTTGAGAACTTTGAGAATTTATAAATCGAAACATTTTCAGCATTGTTGCCCACAAAACACACACAAAAAAAAAACTTGAAATCAAAGAATTTATACTTTCTATTGAATTTTAGATGCTCTTCGATGCTGCAAAAGCTGACTTGGCGTGGTTTGTTTTGGGTTTTAATAGAATTCTATTTTTTTTTTTATCTTTCCAGTCTACATTTGTCATGGTAAAAGATAAACAATATTAAAACCCAATGTGCACTGACAGAAGAATAAGATAAGGGGCTTATATAAAGCCCTGTAAATACAAAAAAAACCAAAGGATTATATTCACAATACTCTACTTATACACAAACCAAACATAGCAAGAATATAGGTTTATGGCATAATGCATAACAGAAAAAAGGCAAGAAACAAGAATTATTAGGGAAAAAAGAAACAAAAAAAGAGAACTAGAAATAATAAAACACTAAAATGAATCTATATAAAGTGGGAACTCCAAACATTAAAAAGAGAATTAGAAACACTGAAGACTAAATCATACATGCTAAAAAGGGAACTAGAAGACTCCAAACAAGAACTAGAACCAACACAAGGGTAACAGAAAGAATGAGAAAAAAATAAGCAAAACTACAGGAAATATAAAATGCAGAATAACCAACACTAAAGAGCGAACGCTTCAAAAACTAATAATAAACTTAAAGGTTTGAGATGATTTGAGCTTTCTAACATTGTGTGTTATCCTGCTGGAAGCAGCCATCAGAAGATGGGTACGCTGTGGTCATAAAGGGATGGACGTGATCAGCAGCAATACTCAGGTAGGATACGGTGTTTAAACAAGTCTTCATTGGTAATAAGGAGCCCAAGTGTGCCAAGAAAATACACCCCACACCATTACACCACCTCCAACCTGAACTATTGATACAAGGCAGCATGGAGCCATGCTTTCATGCTGTTTGCACCAAATTCTGACAGTACCATCTGAATGCTGCAGCAGAAATCGAGACTCATCAGACCAGTGTCCAATTGTGGGGAGTTTGTGCAAATTTTATCCTCAGTTTCCTGTTCTTGGCTGACAGGAGGGGCACCCAGTGTGGTCTTCCACTGCTGTAGCCCACCTGTTTCATGTTTTGATGTGCTGCGCATTGAGAGATGCTCTTTCGCATACCTTTGTTGTAGCAAGTGGAACTCATAGGAAGTTGCCTTCCTATGAGCTCAAAGCAGTCTAGACAACCTCCAACCAACTGAAAGAGAACGGCAATGTCCTCATGAGCAAAGTTCAACCCTTTGCGTCTTTAGGACTCACATTTGATAGTAGGGATCTGTGTTAAATTAGAAATCAACAGCATTCCAGCAGGATTCACTCCGATGAAAGAGACAGAAAATTGAACCTAACCGACCCCCACGCCAAGAATCTGCTCACCATATTTATTCATAAAACTCTTAATAATTCATTCAAGCAGAATCTTGTAAATGTCAACCACCTGGTCCCACAGCCCTGAAAAAAGGGAGAAAAAAAAATCCTGTCCTTCCCAACTTTCAGTGCTCATTGCGCTCACCTTGATTCAACCTAATCGCTTTTCTTTAGGTTCACTCCAAAGTGAGCCTTTCCAGTCACTGCGTGTGTGTTTGTGTGTGTGTGTATATGTGTTGTGCTGTACTGATGGAGCTTTGATGGTGCTCGGGGTCAAGGTTGCATGTTTTGTCCCCCTGGACACACAGGCTGATAAAGAGGCTTTGTAGTGTTTAATGGCTATGTGGGTCGACAGTTCTGGACCGACCATACAACCAGTGACCCCGGTCACCCCAGCCTTCTCTGAGGAGATCCACTCATGAACCAGGAGCACCTGTGGAGACCCTGTACCAACTGCAGTAAAGTTTTAAAGTAATCACAAATACAAGCACATACAGTCCTTTCTGTTCTTCTTTCGTGTGTCTTTCTGTCTCCCCTACTTTTGCTGCATGCTGCTTGTTTCACTCATCTACTCAGCCGTTCTGTTTTTTCTTTTATTTCCTTCAGTTTTATGAATCTGCCTTTTCATATACATGCATATTGGGGTTTTTTTTTTCTATTTTTCTTTGCAGCTTAGTGTCTGTCATACTTTGTCACGAATATAAGCAGCCAAGGTCAGTCACAGTGATCAGCTGTCAGTCAGCCTGGCATGCAGAACGGCATGCATGCAGTGATTAGAGAGGGTGATGAGGTGTGTGCATAAGTGTGTGTGTGTTTGTGTGCACGCACAGGGAGGGGGTTATGGGTGTGTGAAGGTGGGGTCTACCAGTGCGAGGCCTAAAAAGATGAATAAAGGTGTGAGTGCTAGTAGGGGTGACCTTGTTACACACAGCAGCAACATCTGAGTGACTCTGAAGTGAAAGAGCTCATGAGACAAAAAAGTGAGCACAGAAGTCTGGGACGGGCTTAGCAAAAAAAAAAAAAAAAAAGCAAGAAAGAAAAGGGGGGCAAACAATAATCTCACAGCTGTTTGAGGAAAGTTTGGGAAAAGTTTTACATCTGGTAACTATAAATACACTTGCCCAATGCAAAAACACAAATGAACATATTCCTGTTATCATGAGAAAACCTTCATTGCGGTTCTACCACTCTTCTGAAAGCACCTCAGCTCAATAAACTAAATAAATATTTCTAAAAAGTCAGCTTTTGAAGATTTCCTGAGCATGAGCCTGAGTGTAAAATAAAAAATAGAACCCCCAAAACCTTAATTACCGGTTGCTTTGCAATAGCGTTCATTGTTTTGCCCATATTCTCTTTTTAATTGAAAGGGGGGTTCGTAGCTTTTCATGGTATATGGCTCAGATGCAGTGGAGTTTAAAATGAAGTCATAGAGTGCTCAAGAGGTGCAAATTAGCCTCTCTTTCACACACAAACACACGCGCGCGCGCACTTCTACTGCAGCACCTCATTACTGTCTGTCTTTACTGCATTCAAGCCTCTGTGGAGTGTACATGTACACCATGTTAGACAAGAGGGCAAGAACGCTCTTTATCCCTCTCTCCTCTTCACACACGCAAGCACACACGGACGCCCACAAAGAAAAATCAGTTGTCGGGGGACGTTACAGTGGATAACAGTGTTAACACAAGTAATTGCCTTCCTGCTCGGGAGCTTGTGAGTGTTAATCCAGCTTGACAAAGTTTGTTTTCCCATTGCAGGGTTCGGAGCGTGGCGTTTTTATCTGCACGCGCTCGCTTCCTGTTTCTGCAGGGACTACGTCACTGTTGCGTTTTGTTTTGCAACTGTTGGAATACAGGGAGCGATTCCTTCTTAAATAAATAAATAAATAAGGTCACTTTATCATCTAGGAAAATAGAAAGAAAAAGGTCCCCAAAAACAGCTGATATCGGGACAGATTTTCCTTCTAGTGTGTGAGATAAGGAGTATAGTGAACCTTTAAAAAAAAACAAATCTCATCAAATAAATACATTATCCCGTTTCCCTGTTGGAAGCAGGCTGCGGTGGAATAACGATGTCCACGGCAGCTGCGAGGTTTCTTATCTTTTATCTCCGTGATAAGATAAAACATTTTCTCATTTCCTTTGTTTTACATTTCACACATTGGAGGCAAGGTGATCTCCCCTGGAGGTGTGAGTATCCATGTTAAGTAGCCCGTTACTGACAGGAAAGATGTCATTCATTATGGAAAATGCTTAATGAGATCTTTCCTGATACCACCTCGTGATTTGAGGCTAGACTATCCTGCCTCTGAATTTTTAATAGCAATATTAAATATTTAAGATATGAATAAAGACTGAGTTGACAAAGCAATTAGATATTGACTGACCTTTTCGGTGTGTTTAGTATTCCGTGTCACTCACTAAAAGACTCATTTTACAGCCACAGTGAGCGGTGTGAGAGGAAGCAGCGGCAAAAGTGCTGCACATCTCTTCCAATCAATCAGCGCCTGAGGAGTCTGGGGGCCAGTCTTGAAAGTTTCCGTGTGTTCAGCTAAAGCTTATGCAACAAGTCGCGGTGATATGAGCTGCAGCTGTGCTGCCGATGAAGAGTGTTAACAAGGGCCGTTTCTGCTCGGCTGAAGTGGAAAGGACGGCGGCGGTTAATTCTGATCAAGAACACTCTCAACATAAATTTCAGACCACCTCGGTGCGAGAGGCGAGAGAGAAAATGCCAAGCTCATTATTTCACATGTCTTCATCGTGCCTTAATCCATGAGACAATCGTAATGGTGTGAATCCCATCAAGGTCTAACTTATTAAAGGTTGAGGTGCAAGGAAAGTGAAAATAACACATCTATGCAAGAATGTTTTGTTTTGCGTTTTTTTTTTTTACAGATTTGCACTAAAGAAAATACAAAATAAACCTGTTACATGTGGTCAGATATTAAATCATAGTGGCACATAGCACAGAAATCATCGCTCATTCACATATTTTTCCTGTCCCTTTAGTTCAGGGTTTAGCTGCATTGCTTTTAATTATGAATAATGTAATAGACGACACTTGCAGTCAAACGAAGGTGAACTGTGGTCATTCAAGCCAAAGCTACTGAGCCTTTCCAACCACTGACTGATGGGCTTGCAGACACAGGAAGCAATTAGATTGGCAGCTCTCCAATTTGCTGTTCCATAGCAATTACAGTGAAGCCTCCTCCACCCTCTAAACAAGAGCAAGGCTGGGCAAAAATAGCAAAACCCCAGCGATGTCTCAAAGTCACACTGGTTTCTTTCCCTAATGTTTTACCTGGGCTCAAGATAGGATCAGAGAGACAAGGGACCAAGGGGGCGAGGGGAAGACCTACTTGACATCATATTTGTTTAGTTGCTACGCAACTATGACACAACACAAACCTGAATAGCTTCTTTATATATAAAAAGAACAAATAGAACAGTTACTGCAATTCTCTCCAATAATGCTGTGGGAAAGATAGCAGTTCTATGGTCAATAGGTCTTAAAGGCTCCCCAGAGAGTTCCTCAAGGTCCACATGTAGGCTCATACTGAGTGGAGGCTGCATGTGCCACTGATCCTAACCATGTGAATCTGAAGTGAGTTTCAGAAGAGGAAGACTGCTTCCTGTGAGACAAGAGGAGATTACTAATGTTTGAAGTTCTTTTGGAGATTTGTTGTGCTTTGTACACTAGTCACTGTGCTGGTCATACACACGTAAATGACACGGGCGAAGGCACCAGAAGCGTTCGTGTCGTATCGCCATGGCAGTGAGCATGTTGAAAAACTTTTTTTTCCCCCATTGTGAAATATAAGAGAAAATGTTATTTTCTGTTTTCACTAATGAAAACTCTTGCACGCACGTCGTGTATTCACAAGCATCGACCTTGTTCTTAAAAGTTTTTTTAAATTACATAATTTAATTTTAAATTAATGTCAGGAAATCTAAAGGCAGTCATTGACTTTTTATAGACATGTTGGTAGCCTGAGGAGCCTCAGCTAGGCTTTATTAGAAAACTCTAAGCAGTATTATTAGATGTAATTTATAAATGCAAAATTCCCTAAGGTAATAAGGTTTTTTATGGATTTTTCTGCATTTCTTTTTTTGAAATAATGGTATGAATGCATACCTGCAGAAGTGGGAGAGTCTCTTTGCCTCGTGCCGTGTCTCGATCACACACACATGCACAGGTTGACACTCAAGGTATATCATGTGAAAGGAAAAAAGGCCAGTGCCACTGGTGGCTAATTGGTGACTTGCCTCATTAGTCGTCTAGTCTCCATCTCTGGCCCCACTTATTACTCCTCACAGGACCACACCAAGGTTGAGTCTCTCTCTCTCTCTCTCTCTCTCTCTCTCTCTCTCTCTCTCTCTCTCTCTCTCCAACTAATAATTAATTGTGTTCTAATATTCTTATGTTTTTCTTTGATTTGCAAATTAAGGCCAATTTTGCAAAAGTCTAGGCAGCTGAACTCAGATATCTAAACCCGAGTTGGATTTTCTGATACATATTTTCATGTATTTTATAATGTATTTAGAAGCACAGAAGATATTTTCTGTAGTTGTGTAGCACTAAACTAAAAAAAAAAAAAAACACGTGGGTTCCAATAACGTCAGTCCCTGTGCTTTTGGATATCTGCAGCTCTTAGGAAGCAAAGCTACATATATATTTAAAAAAAAAAACTAATAAAATTTTGAAGCTTATAGGACCAGGTGTGGGATGGAAGCATCTAACTCAATTAACCTAAAAGCGGACCATACTAATTGCTGGTATTACACAAATTGGCTTTATGCTACAGCTAGCGCCGACCCTTTTAGCACGTATACTACGTCTATAAGCACAAATTTGCACCCATTTATTGAGGACGTATTTTCAAATAACGATTGTCAATATTGACGTAAAATAAAAGTTTTGTGTTTGCAACGCTTTAAAAAGTAAGTAATTTAGTGCAAGATTGCACCGATTTCTTTTCCGTCTCACTTAGCAGAGGGAAGCAAGTTGAAGTAGCTCAGTTTAGCATTGCTTAGAATAAACTGGTGAAGTATTTTTTCCCCCAAAAGAAAGACTATTATGCTCATTCACAGCGATATGGTTTTTTTTTCTTTTTGTTGTTGTGTTTTTTTGTTTTTTGGGGGGGCTTTCTGGGACTCCATTAGACTGCATGATTCACTCTTATACTGGCTCTTAATATAGGCCCACAATTTCATCCTTTTCAATGAAACAAGCCATTTTATTGTGCTTATTCTATTCTTTTGGCTATTTGATACTTTGGCCATGTTTAATAGGAAAATCCAACATTTTCATCATGCACCATCACATATATGATCGAATATAAGCATAATAGGTCCCACTTGAATCTTCTTTTGGCACAGATAAAATGCACATACTGGAATACTGCCAAAATATTATTCTACATTATGCAACAGGCCACAAACGATCATTAGCACTAATTGCAAATATAAAAATCTCTGAATTATTTCATTGCCTTTCTAGTGGGCCTTAAATCATTGATTCTTCATTAGAAAGCGACAGTCCAGCTTTCACCCGTTTTGTTTGTTTGGAGGCCGGAGACAGACAGACCCACGTGACCAAAGGCAGACTGAAATTTAAATTAGACCACTAAATAGGCCGCTGGGGTGGTCCAACGTTCAGGTGTTTGAGTGAAAGGATTTTATTTGGATATCACTGTGTATCTGCCCTCCCATCTCATCTTCTTCACCACTCGAAGGAATACATAATTAGATGCCTCTGCTCTGCATGCTACGCGGCACAAGAGCAACTCACACAGGGCGAGATTTGATCTATCAGTTCAGGCCAGGTCGGACCCCAAGGTAACTACTAATACCAGAGAACTACCCTTTGGTGCTACACGCTGAGCGGGAACATCTGTGTAGTATTTTACCCTACTTTTCCTCCGCATATCTCACTTCATCACTTATCCTCTTCAGTTGTAACTTAACTGGTAAGTCAGCGCAAAGATACCCCGTGTACCCACTCTCTTTAATGTATACTTAAATTTTTTTTTATATTTCCATGTTGTCATTTAACTGTGCTGCATTCCTGCTAGTAGAAACTAAGAACACCTCTTATGATAAACATGGAAGAGACGAGGGGTGTTTGTCAGCAGCAGGAAAGCGGATCAAACCTCCAGGTGCCTGTAAGTCACATCAAGAAATGAGACATACTGCTGGCTCGTGGCATGCAGAGTCAGGTGGGGCAATTTTCTTTTCCACGTTGTTACTTCCATACCTTTAACAAGTAGCTTCAACAGTCAGCTGTGACAGACAGATCTTAAAGTGATTGATGAGTGCCTGCAACTTTTTACAAGATCCTGCTGCTTAAAGAAGCATGCGGCAGAGAAACACGGTGCCAAAAATCTGGGGTGCGTATATAAGGATCATAGATTATTTAGCTATACACAGAGGGCACCAAAACTACCGCAGTTTGGGGTGCTTGAAACATCAGCGAGCCTTGAATTTGGTTGAAGAGGAGATACAGAGGAGAACAAAAGCCCTTATTCTTTTGTACTGTATGCAACTTAGCACAAGGCTCCTCTCTCTCCTCAAAGTTTGCACTGTAAGATGCAGTTACATTATACGGTCCCACTGAGGCAAAAAATATATATATATATCCTGAGGGATGCTCAGTGAGCACTAAGGAGGACGGGCTGAATGTACACTCCAATTAAACTGGAAACAAAGAGAGAGTCAAGACCTTGATAAGAAATGTCCTTGTCTTCACAGTGTATTGTTTTAAAGGCAGTGCTTTGCATTTTTATATGACTGAAGGTGCTATGTTTCACAGATCTCCCAAACCGCTATGCAAATATATGCATAGTAATGCTGTGTCATCTCTAGAACTCTGGTAATATAATTATTAGAATAATAAAAAAATAAAATTTAAGCAGCCTTTAAGCGGGGAGAGGGGGGGGGCAGCTAGAATGCACGCAGTGACTAGGAGGGTTAAGTGCCTTGCTCAAGGAGCTGATCCGAGCAGGGACAATTCACTCACTGAAGCCTCCCCGTCTGAGTGCTTCCAATCCCATTTTTCCCACACAAGTCAGAGAATTCGAACCGGTGGCCTCTCGGTCACAAACCCGCTTCTTAACCTCTAGTAACACAAGTGGTGTCTCATTCAACTTTTTGATTCCAGCCTTCCTATCCAGCATCCTCTGAGGTTTGCAGAAAATATTGCCAGCCCTCCATCACCTAATTCAGTCGCCCATTTCTTAAAAGAAGGTTCACGCGCTTGCATGCAACCGAGAGATATCTGTCAAAGAGGGTGATTTATCACAGAACCACCACCAGTCTGCAGATAAACAGCAAAATGTAGGCTTCAGCAGTTGTCTGAAGGTTGTGTGCGTGCATATGTGTGAGCTCATGGCATGCAAACATGCATACATAAGCATGTGGCTTAGCTCTCGAGGGAAATATATTGCCAACTCATAGAGCAGATGACTTTTCGTTATTGCGATTACATTTTTTAAGGACGGTAGGAAGACCAGGCTTTTCAATTTATTAGTTTTGATGAAATACTCTACAGTGAAGGCAAACTGGAGCGTGACTGGAGCAGTGACCTTGGCTTCACAGTCTTCACAGCCCACATTATTCAGGCTATCCGATTAGGGACTGAGTTACACCTGCAAACCCAGGTGATCATAATTGACTGCAATTAACTAGCTGGCAGAACAGGAAAATCAGCGGTGCCGTGGGTGAGCGACCACGAATTAAAACCAACGGATCGAACAGAACAAATAATAACTGCAATAATCTGAGCCAGCAATGTGTGATGACACCACGTTGCGGTGCAGGAACCCAACAGAAATAAGTGGGCCGAGAGCAAAGCCACGGCAAGTGATCTGTTTTTGTGGAGTCATTGTTGCTACTAAAAAGCAGTAGCTTCTGGGCACACTGACTTGTGAAATCAGTCATTCTGATAGGCTGGATATTGCAGCTCTCACATGGTTGCATTCAAATTTGACCCAGAAGTATCATCGCTTACCACACTGCTTGTTGCACTATGCCAGAACAATCTATACCTTTATCATTCTCATAACTACCCAAGCAATAAACCTTTTCCACAACAGACCTTTTTGATTTGTTGTAGGAGGCCAAGCACAGAAGTACTCTTAGAAATGGAAAGTAGTCGTGTAATGAATTATAAGATTGTGTTTTTATTCAGATGAAGAGCAAAGGTTTCTGGACCCTTAATCGTGAAAGCTCTACAAACTTTGCAGCGTTGTTCTTCCAATCTAAACCTTTCAGACAAGACTCAGTTCCTGCCTTTGGGGCTCCAGATCAGCAGATGTCCAACGCCAACACGAGTCCATAGACCAAAACCCATGGCCCCACGGGTTATTGCCAGTAAAACAACAAATGTGACCTTGACCTTGAGCACAGTTTGGATGGAGACCCATTAAGTGATCACTGTGTGCAAGTTTCACTAAAATCTGACCAATACAGTTGGAGGAGTAGTGAGTCTTGCGAATTTTGGAAAGGCAACGGACGCCTCACCACGGCCTCATTGGCCCTTCAGCCGGATGAGCTAAACATAAAAGGAAGCAGTACGTGAACTGTAGATTAACTCGTCCTTTATCATCAAAGCTGCTGACAAACTTTGCAGCACCGTTCCTTCTTCTTGCCAAGGAAACTTCATCGACAACTTGAAAAATATCTCAACGAAGGGACAAATAAATGAGTGGCGGATATTACTGGAAGGCTGTTTTATTAATGGTGATATTTCCCCAAGGGAATAAATGTTTTTGCAAGATAAGTTTCCTTTAAGGGTTTTTTTCTTCACATTTTATCTTAGCAACCACCACCTGGTAGGCCCACTGCTTCTTGAACTCAAAGACTAACAGAGAGATGATCAAGTTTTGGAGAGAAAAAAAACTATACACGCACATTAAAGACTACTCTATTTAAAATCCGTCAAAATAACTAAAAGAAACTACACTGTGCTTATCAATATTTACATCATTATGATAAGTTAGGTCCAGCGTGTAGTATGTTGCCACCTTAAAAGACTATGCCACATAAAATAAGCATATATTGGGGAAAAGCCACTTCTATGCAAACCTAACTTGCTGTTAGTTGCATTTTTCCAGTTCATAGACCAAACACTGACTCATAACCTCTACTGGACACTGCACTTGACTTTTCTGGGACAGCAAGTGGCTTGAAGCCACATGACCAACCCATCTTTGTGGATGGGTGTCTCCTGACGAAGGGCACAAGCCCAAACAGTTGGTTGTTCTCTTCGTACACCTAAATGGCACAGTAACACTTTGAAGAAAATCTAATTGTAAACATATTATTTCTTTAAACATAAGGCTGGATTTTGTTAACTAATGTTGAATGCGTCTGTAAGATAGTCAGCGATGATGGAGGCCAGTTTCTGCCTATGGCCACTACACCGTTGTTCACAGCACCCAGTTAAGGCTAAGGAAAGGTTGTGGAGTTCCATTGTTACTATGGCACTTTGCTCGTGCGAAAAGAAAATTGCTTTTGGGTGTAATCAAGCCACCAACTGAACCGCAATTCAGTTGTTGGCTTGATTATAAAACGCAACTGGGAAAGCAATTTGGTTGGTTAGTTTTGTTGGTTAGAAAGCAATTTAGTTCATTTCTATGAGAAGTGGTTGAATTAAAACAATAAGGACTCTGTTGCTTTATTTATTTATTTATTTATTTAGTGTGCCAGCATGTTGAAATGTGTGCTGTGAAAATGCTCCTACAAAAAAAAAAAGAAAAAAAATTGCCTTGGAGCTTCAACCTCAGCAGAGGGCAAATGAGCCAAAATCTTTGTGAGTATGCACCAAACCTTTTTCAGGGCACACATTTTATCTTCCCACAAGAGGAAAAGCACAGGTGAAACAAATTCAGCTCGGTTCCAATAAGTGTTCCAGTACTACAGCAAGCCAGCAAGCCAGCATGCCCCTTACCTGCAGCTGGCTCACCTAAATGGAGCCATTCTAACTTTATCTGTTAGACATTTTCCAGCTATGAAATGCCAAAACATCCACTGTGAAACACTCCTCTAATTATCTGGACCATGTAAGCAACTTTTCCAGCAGTTCAAGTGTGCGAGTTAACTGGATCAATACTTTATCGCCCAGACTTTGCTGCATTAATCCAATGTTTGTACCAAAATCTCCCGCCGATCCTTTTGTTCCTCGCTAAAACCCAACATTCAAATCGTTAACGGCAAAACTACTTCATTTAAAAAGAGCGCAGGAAAGTCTTAAATTCTTCTGTGAAAACAATCTCAGCAGTATCATTATTGATCACCTGGGTGAAACACAACAGGTTTAATCCAGACCAATTTGGGGGGAGAAAAAGAGTGATTACATGTGGCTGCAGATCAAGCACATTAATCTGTAGCCTGCCAACAGTTATTGATAACCTAATTTCCTAGAAGAGAACCCAAAAAAACTGAACGCACAAACTAAACGTGAACTCGTTTTCTAGTTATAAAGATACAACTCATAGAAGCCGCTGAATTTTCTGAAAAGCACTTTGGATCCAAACCGCATAAAAGTTCTCTGCATGACTTTTTTTTTTTTTTTTTTTTTTTGAGTCCTTAGAAGACATTTTACATTTCACAGAAAAATAAATTATGCCTGGGTTTCTTTTACCTGCCATTGTTTCAGGTTCCTGGTACCGTGCATTACGGCTCATGGCTTACTGGGGTACCATCAAAAACAAGAAAGAGGCCTGGTAAGAAGAAAGAAGAAAAGACCTAAAAAAGAAGAACAAGCTCAATAAAGCAAGAGAAAATGATGGACAAAGATGGCAAAGAGGTAAGTTTTATTTCTGATTAGTCTAAAGTTTGTAACTTGAATAAAATGTGGGGAATTTGTACATCAGAGACAAACTGTAGGTGTATTTTTTTGGTTGAACAGAGGGGTGTTAATAAATGAATCAACCGGGACTCTGCGGTGCATGTTCCACACTTTACACCGTTGCATTTTCCAGCAGCTGTTTTTAAACATTGTTTAATATGCACTGAAATTGTGCGCATATAGTTTTCACTGCATCACATGACAGAGAATCACAGCTTTGTGCGAGCTGGCTGTTTATTCTGAGGGGAACGCTCTGAAAGATCAAATCAGCGGATGATTACCGCAACTGGATGAGCGTGTCCTCTGCATTGCCCTCATTCAGGAAGTCCTACAGTTCATCTATTTTATTTACACGCTGTAATAAAAACTTCACAAGTGGAGCTTAATGTGGAGCGCTCGTGGGGAAGGACCTTGCTGTTTTCCTTCATCGTTACTGTCATCAAAATGACATGAGAGTTGTGTCGTCGCCACTACTTTAAGAGGAAGATGTGTTGACTGCCAGAAATAAAGCCTTCACTATTATTAGTACAAAAATGAAAAGATCAGTTGCTGTAGCAGTTACTTAGCAACAGCCGTGGCGGTGCATTGTAGTACTATCACAGCTCCCAAAGAAAAGTGCCATGTTTAAGCTGTTTTTTAATCACTGGCTCTGGATCAAACTCCAGTTTAATGGTTTTTTGGGAGAACTCCGACCCTTCGCTGAATGTGTGTCTCGGCTCAGTTGTTTAGCCCTTTGATATAATGCATTCTCTAATATGTCCGTATGAAAGGTTCTCCAATAGAGCTTCAATAAGGAGCTCACAAGTTTGATCATCTGCACAGTTAGTGCGCTTTCATGCAGTGCACTCCTTCTGATAGCTCAGATTAAGATTACATTAACGGTGCACTAATAAATGTTTATTGCATTAACAATGACTCAAATAACTTTTGAGAGTGGTACCAAATCCTAAATGTAGACTAAACAAGGAAGATGAGGACACCAGGGTGGAGAAGGGAAAGGTTACATAAAACCTGCATTAATAAATAGTTCTTCTATCAGTAATTCAGTAGTAATCAATTAAATGAAACCCAAATGCAGGACAGAAGACAGAGACAGGTCAAATATAAAATATTCAAGGGAAAGCTGGGAAAGAAACAAATGCGGGAAATCAGATAAGGTCATACTTTCGGAATATAATTGGAAACAATACAAAGAAAAACTCAAACAAATAAGTCAGAAAAACACTGCTCAGACATAAAAGGATCACTTCAATATCACAGTATAACACAAAGTTAAATTTCAGTGAAGAGAACAGGCACAACTGGAGGACCTGCCAGTACTGGTGTTCTCTGGAAAATGGAAAATTGAGCTGCACAGCACTGGTCTGTGAGAAGAGGTCCCTCTAAGGGGCCTTTGTTGCCATGCTCATGGAGTCTTTTTCTGACAGTTTGGTCAAAAAACATGCCACGAGTAGCTGCTGGAGGTCGTTCTGTGGCGCTCTGGCAGTGTTTCTCCTGTTCTTCCTCGCACAACAGAGCAGATTCTGCTGATGGGCTGATGTCCTCCTGTGGCCCTGTCCAGCTCTCCTGATATCTTCTCCACTCTTTTGGGACTGTGCTGGGAGACACAGCAAGTCTTCTTGTGATGACACGTATGGCTGTGCCATCCTGGAGGACCTGGACTACCTGAATAGGCTGCAGGTATCGTCTCATTCTAGCAGCAGTGACAAGAACACTAGCAAAACTCAAAAGTAGAGAAAAATCAGTCAGGATGGATAAGACAAGAGAGCGATGACCTGTGGCCAACACCTGCAAAACCATTCCCTTTTGGGAGGGGGTTGTCTCGTTGCCTCTCTGGTGCACCTGTTGTCATTTTGATTTGCACCAAAGCAGGTGAGAAAAATGGTTTCTGCTTCCTAAGTGGACAGGCTGATATCCCTGAGGTTTAACTGACTTTGCGTTATCCTGTGATGATTGAGTGTTCCCTTAATTCTTTTTGAGCAGTGTATTTATCTAAGTATATTCATTCTATCCTTTGTTTTACAACCCGGGTTTTATTGTTTTGATTTACTCTCACTGCCCTTGGCGACCTCTGTCCACAGTAGAAAGTTGATTCTGGTGAAAAAGCTCCAAATGTCAGACCAATTCAGCAGCTTAGTGTTGAGCACAGTGGAACATTTAGCAGTGAAAGATTTTGTTATTTACCCCTTCAATGGTAGAGAGAAAACCCAAAAATCAGACAAACGCCTCTACGAGCAAGCACTTGGAGACAGTGGGAAGGAAAAACTCCCTTTTAACAGGAAGAACCCTCCAGCAGAACCGTTTAAAAAATATATACTTTTAAACCTGTGTATTCGATGGAGCCACAAAAAAATGCATTTAAAAATACACATATATATATAAAATATCTACATAGTTAAAAACTTTATAATTTAAGTAGACCAAAAGTCTGTTTTTGAAACTTACTTTTTTCCTTCCAGTAGTTTGTTTACCCTGTTTTTAATCTCCATTTTTAATACATGTGCATATCTCCACATATCAAATTCATTTAATGCCCAATCTCTCAAATGAGTAGAAAACATAATTCCCGCACTCGTGCATGATTTGCCTTGAACGCTGATGAACTGCACTACAAACAGTTTATGTTGTAACCTTCGTAATTGCTCTTGCGTATGTACAGATTTTTCAATAAAACCGTAATTACGCAGCAAAATCCCAATTGTCCCATTACATACACACAGACTGTCACTTTGTGGGACGATGATTAATCACACAAACAGTTGCTCATTTTTAAATGCATCCTTAATGCATTCTTTTGCCTCGGGGGCTATATTTCACTTCTTTTCCGCGTTATGAGTTTTGATGAAGGTATAAACTTTTTATATGGCTCTTGGACCCTGGATA
The DNA here is from genome assembly GCA_034780415.1 of Cichlasoma orientale. Taxonomy (NCBI): domain Eukaryota; kingdom Metazoa; phylum Chordata; class Actinopteri; order Cichliformes; family Cichlidae; genus Cichlasoma; species Cichlasoma orientale. The sequence continues at coordinate 273,835 of JAVDPK010000925.1, read as the reverse complement.
CGAGGACAACCAGTTTGTGGTGTATTATTTATTAATGTGCTAAAGTGTGTGTGTGTGGGAGTGTTTGTATTGTGGGATGACTGAGCCCGTCTCTACAGGAGTCAAACCTGGAAAAGGTTCAGGTGATGCTGTAACTCAACCTGCTTCCCCTCCCACTGCACAGAAAGCATACTAATAGATTCAGGGTCAGGCACCTCTCACATTTTCCCGTTGCACATCTACCTGTTGTCCATTTTATCTTCACCATCTTTATCTGCCCATCCTTATCCTCTCAAAGGAAAATTGATTTTGAATGCCTCGCTCAATCTCTGCTCTCTTTCTATATTTTAGCCCAATTTCCAGGCTTTTACGGTTAGTCTTTCCCTCTTTACTGTGTCATTCTACTTTCAGCCTCACTTTGTTCATCCCTTTCACAGCATGGCGCAGGGAGTACAGCTGGGCATTAATCTGCCACTGATGAGCCCCACTCACCAGACAGCTCATGCCTGCTTATCAAGCATTGGGTGATATTAGGACAGTTGCCAGTGCCAGGGTGGAATAGCAAAAGTACAAGGGGAAGGCTTTAGATAAAAACATTGTCACTGCAGAGAAGCCTTTTAAAACCGCACAGAAAACTGAATTCAAAGCACTGTCATATCAAAGTACAACGAATACCTGTGGACATATTAGCTATCCTAGTCTGTACACATTACATTATAATTTTCTGTTTAAGAGCTGAGGGGACATGAGCAGGCTTGAGGGGAAAAGCATCAAAAGTGGTTAAAGAGCAATAATTTAAAAAAAAAATGGATGGGAAGCAATAACAAAAAAAAGTTGAATAAATAATTAAAACATATATGTGCATGATTTAAACAGATAAGTCTGACTAGACCTCTACTCTACATGGAAATACTGACAACATCTGAAGATTCAGCTTTTGCAGTCGTACCACGATCAGTTTTGACCAGGGAGACGACATCAGGGTTTCAACCTGGTTTGCTGGGTTTTTGCAACCACAGCTCTCACCTCCCCCTGGGTGGCCTTTACAAAGAATGGAGGTTTAAGAATCTTCTATGTCTGGAGGGCTATAACTTTATTGTCAGTGGTCACAGGGAGAGTTTGGGCCATTCTCATTTACTGCATGCACAGAAGCACTTAAAAAGTTTGCAAACTTCACTGCAAAATAAGGTTTACATTTTTTTTTCCTAAAGTTTTCCTTCTACTAAACATGTCAAAAGTTAATGTTAGAGCTTCATTAATGAAGAGTGCCAACATTTCCAGCTCTTCCCACCGAAGCACTGAACAAATGTCATGCTGATTTATGCTACAAATACAGTAAGACAAGGTTAACAATAAGTAGGTGATACTTGCCACCATACAGCTGAAACTGTACTGAGGCTCTACTCAGTGCAGCAACACAGCTGGCTCTTATAATACCCAGCTCAGCTTTTGATTGGCTCTTTAAAAGTAGGGGCGGGCCAAACGCTGATCTTTGCCTCTGAATTCTTTTGGGTGCCATGACTCCCCCCCTAAACTGTCTCCACTACAACTGAAAAATTGTTAGATAAATGCTGTCCATCCATCTGGGTCACAGGGGGAGCAGTCTAAGCAGAGATGCCCAGACCTCCCTCTCCCTGCCACCTCCTCCAGCTCTTCTGTGGGAACAAGCCAGCCCAAAGATGTTGTCTCTCCACTATTTCCTGGGTCTGCCCCAGCGCCTCCTCTCAGTAGAACATACCTGAAACACCTCACCTAGGAGGTGCCCAGGCAGCATCCTGATCAAACCACCTCTGCCAACTTTTTTCAAGTGACATGTAATTGCTAAAGCGGTCCAGATCTAGTTTAAAATTCGTTTAAATAAGAGGTGGTGGTGTTGAAGGGGGTCTCGAGTCCATCTCACAGGGCTGTGGGGGTCAGATCACCAACCATCTGTTCAAATTCTTAGAACTTTATTCTTATCTTCTTGTCATTTTACAGAGCAAATACAATCAGTGCGAGATCAAGCTAAACATAAGCTGACAGCCGGCGACTCTGTTATATTTTTAAATTAATTTAATCTTGTGCATTTTTAGATATCCCCAGACAAATTAAATTGAGCTACGTAGCAACACAAGCTCACCATATCCCACTCAACAAATAAAGATGTCTGTTGAACAAATGTCAAGCGGTCACAGTTTATCCTTCCATCTGCGTTTTCCTCCACCTTTCCATCCATCCACGGTGGTACGTGCATGTTTTTGCTGAACTGCCTCATCTCAGCACTTAACCTCCAATTTGCATAAGTCATTATGGCTGTCGGGACCGAGGAGACCATAAATTCTGCTAAGTGTTCATCCGTCGTTGTAAGTTTAAAAATGCCCAACCAATTTTTACATTTCTTTGACTAATGGAGACAGAAAGCACATCCATTGCTGAAACATCATTAATACATTTGATGAGCCAAGCACTTTCTGCTTAATTCATTTGGACACACGGTACCTGAGTGGTATGGAAAAATCTTTCCTCCACGGGTCACACGTAAATGTCTGAGAGTATATATTTGAAATTTATTCAGATATTTTTCCACACTGTGCTCGCTTTGGCCATTTGAATCCTACCCGGTGGGAGAACAATACTTTCTTATTGAATGCTTCCTCCTCCTGCCAGTATCAATTACAGCAAATGTTTGTTCTGCCAAATCGGAAGCAGGGGTATCTCTCCTGGTGCATCAATAAACAGAGACCAGAACAACACTGGTATCTCACAGTGAAAACAGGAAACTCAATAGAAGCACTGCCGCCTCTTTAGGAAAACATAGATTTTTCTCCAGCACTGACAGATGCTGAAGCTAAAGTGTGTGCGCGCAGCTGGGATGCTGGAGAGAAGGCTGACTCATATGTATGTGTGTGTGTGTGTGTGTGTGTGTGTGTGTGTGTGTGTGTGTGTGTGTGTGTGTGTGTGTGTGTGTGTG
>JAVDPK010000925.1:237727-270806 GCA_034780415.1 Cichlasoma orientale | reverse complement strand
AGGGCAACCTCTGATTTATATGTCTATAATTAATTCACACTATCAGTAAATTTGTGTATAGCAGAGGATTCCTCAGGGTATTATCTTTTATTAGAGCTCTCATTGATGACTGTATGTTGAAGCATTGAGGAGGCTCTTCTCAACATTTCCTGCCATTTCAGCTCTAATCTTTCAGGTTTCAGCATTCACAGTGCATTTTCTTCAGGAAATGCTTTTTCTAGTTGTCTTTATATTGCCTACTTTTCAAGTTGCTGACTGCTGTGTATTAATCTCCGCTGTGTTTTATGATTTGATCTGTCTCGGCAGATGACATGAATTGGAATGCTTTGGAGTGGGACAGAGCAGCAGAGGAGCTCACCTGGGAAAGGGTAATTCCTGCATAGCATTCCTGATCTTCAGGCACCTATTTCTTAGTATGCAGTTTTTGTCTGTGGTCTACCTCTTTTCACATTAAAATATGAAGTATTTCAATTTTCCATACAGATGCTTGGCCTGGATGGTTCACTGGTGTTTTTGGTAAGTTTTATTTTGTGCCTCTTGTGATATTTTATATAAGGTGTATTTAAAAAAATAAAAAAGTACTTAAATCTTACCACTTGATTTCTCGAGTAAAGACTGGTGTCTCTGTCTTCTAGGAGCATGTGTTTTGGGTAGTGTCTCTCAACACACTGTTCATCCTGGTCTTTGGTGAGTAAACTGAAGCAAAGTGTATCATGAGCATGACAATAGACAATAGTCCTTTTTGTCATACCAGAGTTATTCCAACTTATAACTAATACACTAGTAAAAATGTCGTCTTCTCTTGTCTTTCATCAGCGTTTTGTCCCTACCATATCGGGCACTTCTCTGTTGTTGGTCTTGGCTTCGAGGAATATGTGAGAAACGGCTTCAGTCTCTTCAGCTTTATAATGCAATGGCATGTTCCTTGAATTATTTACTGATTACAACTTTGTGCTTTTCTTTAGGTCCAGGCTTCCCACTTTGAGGGCTTAATCACAACAATCGTGGGATACATACTGCTAGCAATGACTCTCATCCTCTGTCATGTATCCTTCCATCTAACATCATAAAAAGTAGTGACAGTTCTTGAGGTAATTCTGTTAGGTAAGAATATATGTGCAGTATTGATCCTTAATGGCAGTTTTAGGGGCTGGCTGCTCTGGTCAGTTTCCAGCGCTCCCGTCGTCTGCTTGGAGTCTGCTACATTGTTGTCAAGGTAACATCGAGTGCATTTTTTTCTTTGTGTTAGTCATGTGGACACTGGCCTTGGTTGGAAGCACACAGAAGATGTGAACATGCAGTTAGATTAGATTGTTTGCAGTTGTACAATAAAGATGCCACTGGTCATTTAATAGGTCCCTGCATTATGAGAACACCCACAAGTGCAGACATTTAAATTCTGTTGTGAGTGGATTTGTCTACAAAAAGTAAATCAAGGTATTTTGTGTGTCACCAGCTGTCGCAGAGGTTTTCAGTGTTTTTGTTTGTCTAATTTTAACAGATACTGTAAGAAACCTTTCTTTTCTTTTCAGGTCTCTCTGCTGGTTGTTGTGGAGATTGGTGTTTTTCCCTTGATCTGTGGCTGGTGGCTTGACATCTGCTCTTTAGTAAGAGACTATTGCTCTTCTTCATGCTCAGATTTTCAGTGTGTCTATTACCCTCCTACTTTTTGGATTTGTGATTAAACTGGCTGAGTATTTTAGTTTGGGGCCCACACTCTATAATGAATTTGTGTACATATGCAATAAGGTTAAAAGCATTTCCCAATCTTGGCCGATGTAGTCGGGAAGTGATATTTTGTAGTGATAAATGTGTATGATTCAAATCTAGAAGCGTTTTCCCAGCATCAGTGACTGAATATCTCTTTCACCGTGAAATTTCAGTCAATACTTGTATTTTATTCCGTTTTCATACATTTTACCAAATGAGAGTGGTGGCTCATACCCCGCAGAGCCTCTGTCACAACACCTTTGAAGTGGCTTTTAGCAGGCCTGCTCAGCACACAGACAAAAGCAGGTGCTTTAGCGCGCACAGTTCATACATTCATCAGCACACACAAAAACAGAGAACAGGCTGGTTTGGAGGGCTGGAGAGGGAGCGAGTACCATACGCCTCTGTGCTGTGGCTGTCACTCTCTTTGTTTGTGATTCTCTCTTGTGTGTTAGAGTTTGTATGTGCTAACGCTTAACTAGGACAAAGTCTCTCTCTGCCACAACATAGGCTGGAATATTACTTCTCCAAATCATAACCAGTTGATATATTTTCCTCCTAAGCCAAACAACCCTCCTGACAACAGGTGTTGCAGCTTACACAGCAGAAGGGAACCATGTCTCATCTGCTCTGCAGCTGTTCGCCTATGAAACAATTTAATTGGCCTGAAAATGGTCGGTGTGGTGTAAGCAGTCCTCATCGCTTTGCAGTCAAAACCAGAAAGTTTCACGCTTGGTTTTAACAAGCGAGTGTGGTTTCCATTTCAGTACAGTTTTTCTGAAGTTGTAATATATATCTGAATGTAAAGTATTTCTCCTGTGTTAGCATAAAGCATAGACATGATCTCTCTTAAAGTAGCATGAACTTTTATTTGATTCATCCTGCAGGAGATGTTTGATGCCTCACTGAAAGACAGAGAAATGAGTTTCAAATCAGCACCTGGTACCACCATGTTCCTGCACTGGCTTGTGGGAATGGTCTATGTCTTCTACTTTGCTTCTTTCATCCTCCTGCTGAGAGAGGTAAGAAAAACAGGCTATCCAATACATTCATTTAGGGAAGCAAGGCCTGAGTGCTTCAAGCTAATTTTTCAAATAACAGCTGTACAAAAAAAATCTTCTGTGCTCTAAATCATTCTACCTTCTGTCTCCATTAGGTGCTGAGACCTGGAGTGCTGTGGTTTCTGAGGAACCTCAATGATCCAGATTTTAACCCGGTGCAGGAGATGATTCACTTGCCCATCTACAGACACCTGCGGCGGTTCATCCTGTCTGTGGTTGTCTTCGGCTCAATTGTGTTGCTCATGCTGTGGCTACCCATCAAGCTCATTAAACTACTGCTGCCCACCTTCCTTCCCTACAATGTCATGCTCTATAGGTACGCTGCAGGCATGACAAAGATATAGGTCACGTATCAATAAACTGTATGAAACCTGCTGCTCTGTATATCTGAAATGATCTGAGAAATCACTTCCTGTTCAGACCAAAGAGGAAACATTATCAAGGGAAAAATCGAGAGTTGCAGTGACAAATCCACTTGAGTTTATGCTGTTAGAAACTTCCAATAAAAGAAAAGGTTTAGTCTGGTTTTTGATAGATAAATTTCAGTTTATTTTTCTCTTCTTTCCCCTCAGTGACGCCCCTGTCAGTGAGCTGTCTTTGGAGCTATTATTGCTTCAGGTTGTGCTTCCAGCTCTACTGGAGCAGGGACACACTCGCCAGTGGCTCAAAGGCCTGGTCAGAGCCTGGACAGTCAGTGCTGGATATTTACTGTAAGCCAAGTTTGAATACACCCCCAGCCCATGATATTTTCTTGTGTACGGCTGTCTGTAACTATCTCATCACTTTGTGTTGTCTACAGAGACCTCCACTCCTACCTCCTTGGTGAGCAAGAGGACAATGATGCCAACCAGCCTGTGAACAACAACAACAATAACAACCCTCCACATGGTCATCATAACAACAACAACAACCCTGCGCCAGCTGTTGGTGAAGGGCTACATGCAGCCCATCAGGCCATCCTGCAGCAAGGGGGACCAGTGGGTTTCCAGCCCTACCACCGTCCTCTTCGCTTCCCTTTAAGGGTGAGAAAATCTCACAGTTCTGACTGTGTATTAAAGAGCTGGCTTTGAGGAATCCACTTTGCTGATAGATGTGTTGGGTAAACCAGGATACTGTGGTTCCAAAACTGGTCAGCTTTTAGAGATGTGAATAGGTGGCCATCTTGAAAAACGTGCATGATCATGAGTGCTTTGGTGCACGTCTTTGACTTCTGCTGACAAAGCTGACTGACTTCCAGGTTTCTTCTCATGCATGAATGTGATGTAATAATTGAATTGGCTCTTAAAAACTTTCCAGTGTTTTTCCAGATATGTGATGCTTTTGCAAATGCAGTGACCACAATGATGCTGAACTACTGCTGGCTGCCACAGCATGTTTTTTTTCCTCTGTTTCTTTGTTTTGTTTTGTTCTGTTTTTTCTTTACTGAAATTCGAGTCACCCACATGTACATTTGAAAAAATGGACCTCTTTAACACTAGAACCACCAGGGAGGGCTCATTTTCATTGGCAAAAGTCATTTCTTGAAGAAGTTCATTTTCACCAAATTTATTTCGATTATTTCATTACTGATCATAGTTCTCCATACTTTAGACTCTCTGTCGAGTCCTCAGTCCCATCAACAACCCCTTCAGCCATGCAGTAATCATTGATCTTTTATCTAACGACAGTAGCCTATATATTTTTCTGTCAGTCACATCTAGCTAGCTCTGTGGGGTCAAAATGATGTCGTCAGCAGTTTTAGGTATAAGTGGGTGTAGTTTCTTTCTTTTTATCCCACACACCACAAAATTCACTATATGATGAATAAACCCATTGTAGAAAACATCATAAATTATGAGATGATGGTGTTTTTAATTTAACAGAGTTACATGATTTTTAAAATGCAGAGCGGTGAAAATGACCCCTTCTGTGGTTCTAGTGTTAAGCGATAACGCACTGCTGACTTAAACATCAAATGTTGGATCAGGTAAGAAAACAGAGGCAGGCTGTGTTTATAGATAACACAAGTTTTAAACTAAAGATGTGTTTGTTCCTGTAATTTGTGGTTTCTGAGACAAATTTAGAAATGAGCCAACGCCCTAGCTGCCACTCACTGTACATCTGAGTCAACACAACTCTGTTATTACACTCCTCATCTTTCACGTTAAACACCCTAATCTGTAAGAGCCTATTTATACTATTTATAGTCCGAGACATTGGAACAGGAATCTGTAAAATAGAACTTGGACTTTGCAGCATGTCCCGTCTTGTAACTTTTGACCTAAAATTTGTCCTCTTTTTTTCCAGATTGTGTTGCTGATAGCGTTCATGTGCATCACTCTGCTAGTGGCTAGTCTGGTGTGCTTAACCCTACCAGGTGAGATGTGGTAGTTTTCCTGCACACAAACCATAATTAAAAAGTACATCTCTTTATATATATATATGTGCGTGTGTGTGTGTGTGTGTGTGAACTTTGCTTTGAATCAACAGTTTTTGCTGCCATTACACAGATGAAAATGCTGTGGTCAACTTGTTTTTTTTTCACCTGTTTTACAGTTTTTACTGGCCGCTGGCTGATGTCCTTCTGGACAGGAAGTTCCAAAATCCACGAGCTGTACACAGCAGCATGCGGTCTGTATGTCTGCTGGCTGTCTATCCGCGGAGTCACTGTTCTGCTGGCGTGGATGCCGCAGGGACGCACTGTTATCATACACAAAGTCCAGGAGTGGACACTCATGGTGAGTGTCAGTGAGCAGACTCAGTTGTTGGCAGACTTCAAAATTGGGCAGCAGTGTTATGCTAATTGGTTGCTCTCTTTCCAGCTTTGACACTCTCTAGGGCCAAACTGAAAACAGCTCATTAGCCGATTTCCTAAATTGCCAACTTTTTCCTAGAAGTAATATTCCAAGAGTTTTGTACCATCAAAGGAGCTTAACATTTAAGGTGTCATCCATGTTTTCTTATCCTGAAGTGTCATGTCTGAATATGTGTTTTGAAAACCCTCATTTGTTTGTGTAGATCCTGAAGACCCTTGTTGTGGCTCTGCTGGTTGCTGGAGTCATTCCTCTGCTACTGGGCTTGCTGTTTGAACTGGTCATCGTGGCTCCACTCAGGGTACCCCTGGACCAAACACCTCTTTTCTATCCCTGGCAGGTAGGAAGTATGCATGTGTTGCTTTTTCATAGCGGGATCTTGGAGGTTACTTAAGAGTCTTTAAGGAGTTCTTACCGTTATGTTCTTCCATTGATCTTGTCTGCAGGATTGGGCTCTTGGAGTGCTTCATGCAAAAATTATTGCTGCCATCACTCTCATGGGCCCTCAGTGGTGGCTGAAGACTGTTATTGAGCAGGTTGGTACCAGATCCAAACTCTTTGCTTTAGTTATGACCAGATATCAAACTGATACTTGGCTACATAACTATGAATGGTTTTTAGTCTCATACTGTATTGTTGAAACAAAAGAAACAGAGCCTATAATTTGTTAGTCTGTGTTTCTGGATGACCAGCATCTTTGAGCGGATCCCTGCCATATCTGTTTGATTATAGAGATCATTAACAATTAGTAGAGTATAAAGTGTAAACTGTCTCTGTCTTTCTAGGTTTATGCAAATGGGATTCGCAACATTGATCTCCATTTCATCATCCGTAAACTGGCAGCTCCTGTTATTTCAGTCCTGCTGTTGTCCTTGTGTGTGCCATATGTTATTGCTGCTGGGGTGGTGCCAGCTGTAGGTGAGTATCTAGCTACATACAGCTAACTTTGTTGAACTTCACCTTCTCGGTTGAAGACTTTCCTAACCAGACTAGTACTTTGACATTTACAATATACAGTGCAGTCTCAGTGACAAAAGAAAGTAAAAGCGCCACAAGTTTCCGCTAGATTTATACTTTGTGAATACAGCATTAGACCTGATCTTGATAGTTAATGGGACTACTGTTGAAATATTGTATAATTGAATGACATGATCCTTTGTATCTGCAGGCGTTACACCAGAGATGGAGATTCTAATGCAGAGGAGAATCTACCCCTTCCTCTTGATGGTGGTCTCACTCATCGGCATCCTCTCCTTTCAGATCCGACAGTTTAAACGCCTTTATGAACACATCAAGAACGACAAGTACGAATCTGTGACTATAAAGGAGAATATCAGTTTAAATATAGAAATTGTGGTTCAGACTCTCTTTGTTCCAGTTGGATATTTTTGGTTTAAAAAGCATCATTGATGATCCATTGTGTGTATAAGTAGTCTTAAAATTAGAAAAGTGTCATTTAAGTCAAAGTCCATAGAAATTAATAGAAATAATGTAATAATCTTTGTCTTTGCAGGTACCTGGTTGGCCAGAGGCTTGTCAACTACGAACGTAAAGCTGGCAGAGGAAGCTCAGTCCCACCCTCCAACCCTGTGGCAGAGTAAATCTTTGTATCACACGATGCCACGTTTTTGCACCTGTTACCCTGCGTACACCTTGTGCAGCCCTTGGCCCATCCCTTTTGATTCAGCTCAGCCCTCAGACTGTAATCCTTGAAATCACCTGTGATTATTGCTGGACTTCTATGGGTGTTGTTCAGATTCATTTCATCAAAGGCAGGATGGAAAAACTTAGTATAATAACAGGACAGCTGAGTAATCCCCTTAAACGGAATAGGCAGGAGCATTAAAGTTTTCTTTTGAAGCCCAACATCTGTATTGAGATTCATGCCTTGCTTTATAAAGTGCTGCCTGATTTAACTGTACATGTGTAAATACTTTGAAAGCAGACTTTGTCTTAAAGGACCGCAATGTGGATTAATGCAATGACCATTGTACATCTTAAAAATGTATGTATAATTTATTAAATCAAAATGACAGTTTATTTTTTTGTTGCATCTATTCTCAAGACACTGACGGCGTGATTAACTAGTAGATCTGGGTTTATTGCAGTGATGAAGATAAAATAACCTATGTTTTCAACGCTAAATTATTACAATAATGTAAAGATTGCTTTACTCAGACCTGAGTAATGAGGTCAATTTAAAATCTTGGATTATATGTATATCAAAAGCTGCTGGACATAATCTTAGAATATTAATGCATCTTTTGATTTGGAGCTATAAGGGATATAAAGTTGTCCCACATATTTATATATAACTGGGAATGTGTCTAATATAAAACCGGAGGTGGTGTGATTTTCTCATCCTTTGCTATAAGTGGGGAATGAAGTACAATTCCAAATTTTTCTGCTAGAACATCAGGAATCTCCTCATCTTTAAGGGCTGTGATGGTTTCGACCACATGTCCTCTCTTTTCTGATGGAAATGTTGTGGTGATTAACCTGTGACCAATGTAGGTAAGCCTCCCGCCTGGTCTCAGAATAGTGCAGAGGGACTTGCAGAAGAAGATGGAACTGGGAGAGCTCTGGTGGTACTGGCACATATCAGTGAAGTCCTCCAGACACCGAGGATCAAGGGTGAACTTGTAGATCTCGTACCAGTCTCCAGCAACTCCTCTGTTTTCTTCCTTTTGCCACTCCAGAAAGTGCATCCCCATGTCCTTCTTGATGCGGTACACTCGGTGGTCCTGCTCCTGGGGGTCTTCAGTGTCCAGCGAAAGGGGGACACTGAAACCGGGAACCCCGAACCCGACGTCGCACAGCCAGCGCTGCCCCTCAAGTTCAACCAGTAGGATCAAATGGTCAAAAGGTGGCCCGTAGTAACCCGTGAACGAGTTCTTCACCTGACCTGAGAGTACAGTGACCTGGAAGCCCAGTCTGGTCAGCAGCCAGGAGAAGAGGCCGTTGTTCTCGTAGCAGAAGCCGCCTCGCCGGTGGTTCACGATCTTGTCGTACAGAAGGGGGAGGTCGAGCTGGACTCGACCGCCGCTGTGCACCGTGAGGTCTTCAAACGGCACCGACATGAGGTGACAGGTGTGAACCGACCGCAGCACCTCCAGGCTGGCTTCCGCTAGACCCGTAAACCCGATACGAGCCAGATATTTTTCCAAGTCCATCTCCATGGATGTCATTTTTGCCTCTGGATGTGGCGTCCTTATATACTTGAATACACTTTTACTTTAGGTTACACCCGGTAAAAGACACTGAGTGGGTTAAGTCAAACCAGGTTTGTTTCCTTGTTTTAGTTTATTGCTGTTCCTGCAGGCGGAGTATTAGAGGAAGTTCATTTAAAAAAAAAAAAAAAAGTTACGTAAAATACAGTCCAAGTAAAACTCTTTTAGTTTTTTCTCCACACTGTTGATTAAAAAATGTAGTTGAAATAAATGAAAGAACAATTCTTTAAAAAGAAAAAAGTTTAGTTTTTTTATTTTCGAAAAATAAAAAGATTTATTCTGATCAATATTTAATTTAATATTTTATTTTTACTTTATTTTAAGCTCTGGTTTTGTTTTGTTTTTTTTTTTGTTGTTTTTTTTCACATTCATTGTTGTCCACAGGTCCCTGTACAGAGATATGGATAGACAGCAGGAAAAGTATCAGTTCAGCCAACATTTTACTTTTCTTGCGTTTTCTATCCTGCGTATTATATCAGCGTGATAAACTAGCTGGGTTTGAAGCGTTTGTTTGCGTTTTCAGTTTTAATTTAAAGCATTAAAGTTGGTTTTCTGTACGTATATTACGGCTCGGCTCCTGTCTCGTGGTTTTTTGTGTGTGTGACGTCACACGTGGACACGCCCTTCTCCACAGCAGAGGGAGAAAGATGGCGCCCACACACGTACTGAGATGCTGTCAACGGGGCTTAGCATGGATACCTGTGATTTTTATCGCGCTCGTCGTCTGCTGGTCGTATTACGCTTATGTGGTGGAGCTTTGTATATGTAAGTAGACACCCCGCCGCCGTCTGTCGCCTCCTTAAAGCCGGTGTTCACCATATTTCCTGACACACAAACACACACACACACAGCAGCGACTGCTGGCCAGCAGGAAGTAAATGAACTGCAGCTCAACAAAGGTGTTGGCAAACCGGTCCAAATCTAGATCCAGCTAATTATCTGTTGGTTGCCACCGCTTGGGTTGCCATATTTTCAGGGGAGGACTATTTTAGTCAAAGAAAAACTAGCACTGTGCTGTTTTTTCTTCTTTAAAGCTGCCCGAGACGGGCAGCTCTGTGGTTTTATGGTCCAACTGAATGAGTCTGGATGGGGAATTAAAACTAAATGGTATTTGGCCGGCTGACCACATAAATGCCAGACTACAGGGTCTGTTAATTAGATTGGTTGTTTTTTTTCTAAAAAGAAATTTCTGTGTATTTGTGTACGATTGTATCTAACTGGAGGCGGAAACAAGATTTGGCTGTGAATGATTCCCAGCTTGTGTATTTTAGTTGTCAAGTCCTAAACTTTATCTTTAACTCCAACTAGGAGGACTAATTAAATTGGCCCAATATTGTTTAGATTAATGAGGTAATATAACATAATATTGCCGCTGTTTTTAGGATATGTGAGTTTATATTTATTTCCCATTTTTAGTTTTTATTTACTTATTATTAGATGAATGACTAAAGTGAAAGTGTCCATTGGTTGTCGTTTCATTTTTACTAAGCCGGTGAAGTTTGAGGTTGTCACATAATATCAAGTCATTACATTTTCTGCCTAAAAATTTGGATATAAAAGGTCAAAAAGCCAGAAAGCACAGAAGGCATGAAAAGTGCTCAGAGAAATCTAAACTGGAGTTGGGTAACCTGTGTCTGCTCAGTAAGATTAAACAATGCTCCAGGAGGGCAGATTGGATGCGTGGGTCATTGTCATCTCTTTAATCTTTTTGGTACAGTATTAGTATTTTGTAAAGCGTGCTTCGTAGAAGCAAATACAGTCTGGATAAAAGATATGATTATTTTTCTAGTTATTTGTGGTGGGCCTGTACCCACCAAAATAATGTATAAAAATATATCAATAATCGTCTTTGTTTTCTCTTTACAGTCACCATCCGCAGCATAGGAGAGCAGGGTAAGTGTCCCAGGAGACCAAAAAATGTTTGTTTAATAGGTCCTGAATGGAAGTTTACTGAACTGAGTGTGTTTTATTGAGATAATCTCACTTAGGCTTCTGGAAATGTACTCCGTAGAGTTGGCTTTAAGAAAAGAAAAAAGGCTGGCACAGAAAATGTGCTTCCTCTAAAAGTGCTGAGGTTTGCCTGCTTGTAGCCCAGCAGCTCCTCCTCATTCAGCATAAGTCATTAGCTTTCCTCTCTCATTAATTAACTGCATAGGTTTCTTTTTTTCCTTTTAGCTCCTATCTTAAGTTATAGTGGCACTTCCTTATATCAGCCCACACATATCAGTGTGTATATTGTTGATCCTGATGTTCAGTTTTCCCCCCTCCAGTCATCTACCTGATCTTCTTCCACATCTCTTTCGTCATGTTTGTGTGGTCTTACTGGAAGACCATCTTCACCAAGCCTGCCAACCCTTCCAAAGAGGTATGCCACTAATCCAGTTCTCCAAAACAAGCCTGCTCTGTCTGCCTGTATGTGTAATCTCCTGCTGCAGTAAAGGCATCTTTATAAAAAAAAAGGGTATGCTGCTCCCTTCTCTCCAGTTTTGCCTCCCCAAGGCTGAAAAGGAGCGTTATGAGAAGGAGGAGAGGCTAGAGTCCCAGCAAGAGATTCTGTGGAGAGCTGCCAGCAGCCTGCCCCTGTACACCCGCACAGGCGCCGGAGGTACGTCTGTGTCGCTGAATGTAAATGAGAATGAAATTGTCCTGTTTTGAATTTATTATCACTGTGATTATTGTGCTAATTTATTGCAGCGATCCGCTACTGTGACCGCTGTCAAGTTATCAAGCCAGACAGATGTCATCACTGCTCGGCATGTGACATGTAAGAATCATCTTTCCTTGTGAATTCCTGCAGATATTTTTTTTTCTCTTCCTCTTCAGTTTTTGAAAGCTGATCTCTTCTCTCTTTCTTTTTTTCCTCTGGCAGGTGTGTGCTGAAGATGGACCATCACTGTCCCTGGTATGTAAGAGCTGCTTCTTGCTTTGTTGCATCTGTTTCATTGAGTTAGTCAACCAGGAGTAAACTGCCTTCTAGACAGATGCCTATTTTGACTGTCAGTTTTTATAACTAACACATCTTACAGCGTGGCATGTTGCTAAACCTGTTACAAAAATTAGCTTAAGAATGCTATTTGCTTTGTCCCACCTTACCAGTATTCTCCACCTTTTGCAAACTTTGATGTGATTTCTTCTCTGAGGAAATAACATCCAGTGTGGTGTTTGTGTGTCTGCAGGGTGAACAACTGTGTGGGATTCTCCAACTACAAGTTTTTCATCCTCTTCCTGGCCTACTCGCTGGTGTACTGTTTGTTCATTGCAGCCACCGTTCTGCAGTATTTCATAAAATTCTGGACAGTGAGTAACGATGCACTCGCACCACAGCATGGAGTGAATGTGTGACACAGATGCAGATTCGGGTAGCGCGTCAAAGCTGGGATGAGCATCTCTTGAATTGGCTGTGCATGGCGCTGACCTCTCCTGTGCTGCGCTGTGCCACTCCTCTGTTTTCTCTGTCCTCTTTCACCCTTCACCCTCTGAGCCCCCCTTCCCCTTTCTGTTATCCCCAGTTCTCGCACACTGGCTCATTGTTCTCCGATCTTTTCTCTTTTTCTGCCTCCCTCTACACTATCAGAACCATCAGTCACACCACTCACACGGCCGCAAACACCTCCTCTCTTTCTTGTACTTTCTCTAATGCAGCTGCTTCACTTCAATTTCCTCTCATCTTTTCCTCTTTTATCCCTTTGTTTGCTGCCAATCCAGGCACAGTTTTCTCTTTCACCCCACTCTCTCTCATTCATCCTCCCGCTCCTCACCTCTCCACCCAACTTGGCCTTGACTTGTATTTGCCTCCTGATTTCTAAGTGCTCCCCCTCCCCTCCCGTCTGTTCTCTCCTGGTGTTGCTAACCACTCTCGTTTCTGTTTGTACTAAAGCTTTGCCGGAGGAAATCGGCAGAAAACTGCCCAAAGGTAACGCAGCCATGCTCCGAAGCCTTTCCCTCACCGTACTTGCCATGGTTCTTTTCGTGGTGTGCATGCAGTGAAGTGGCTCACATGAGACTTTCTCTCTCTCTCTGTCATTGCTCTTGCTTCTCCACAAATCTCCCAGATGTGAATTTGTTATTGATGGCTGTCTCGTTCTCCTCTTCTCCCATCTCTCCCCCCAGAATGAGCTGGCTGAAACTCACGCCAAATTCCATGTCTTGTTTCTTTTTTTTGTGGCCGCCATGTTCTGCATCAGTATTTTGTCCCTCTTCAGCTACCACCTGTGGCTTGTAGGGAAGAACAGGTCGACTATAGGTAACGAACACGCACACACACATTCAAGAAATTTTTCTTGAACTTTTTCTTTTTTTCTTTTTTTTTTTTTTTTTTAAACCAGCTCAACAGGTCAACAACCTTTTTTCACTCTCCACTGAAGAATGACTATTTCATCATTGTCACTGTAATAAATAAGTAGGTTTCTAACAATTTTCATTTTCCTCTCTGTTCCTTTTCTCCATCTTCCTCTTACCCTGCAGAGGCATTCAGAGCACCAGTCTTTAGGACAGGTTCTGATAAAAATGGCTTCTCTCTGGGTTTCCGAAAGAATATCGCTCAGGTCTTTGGTGATCAGAAGAAGTACTGGCTGCTGCCCATCTTCACAAGGTAAAAAAAAAAATGAGACAAACTTAAAATTTCACATTGTCTTGCACACAAAAGATCCCTGATTTGAGACTGGGAAGAGACACAAACCCATTCACAAGTTAGTGTATTCCTAGTGCCGGTCCCAAGCCCGGCACTAGGGTTGCTTCAGGAAGGGCATCCAGCGTAAAATCTGTGCCAAATCATGTGCAGATCCATCTTCTGTGGAGACTTCTTGAGAAATCTGGAAAACAAGTAAACCAAAAGTACCTCTCAGACAGAAGAGTTCTAACAGAACCGACAGGACTGATTTTTGTCTGTGTTCATCTGCGTTAAATTGTGAACAAAGTATTAGGTTTTGTACCAAAATCGAAAAATCTGACATAGCTGTTTAATAGCCGAAGTAAAGGCTAAAACTTTGATCTTATTCTTTTGAATATCAGGCTAACTTGCAGCCACAGACTGTATGGGTCTTAAACCTGCATTCTTTCTAATGGGCACCAGGGGGCGACTCCTCCGTTTGCAAATTCTTTTTTTTTTCCTTTTCTTATTTATAATAAAAGCCTGTGCTAAAATTACTATACTTCTCATTTGCTATATGACCTCAGTAAACACTTTCCTGATTAGTTTATGGCCACAAATGCTCAGAGTCTAATCTTTAGTTTCTCTCCTTGTTTCCTGCAGCCAGGGAGATGGTCTGACGTTCCCCACTCGGCTGGTCAACGTTGATGTAGAGCAGGCCACAGTGACGCTGCAGTCAGAGCCCAGTAAAAGGTGCTAAATCTGGGTGCAATAATAGAAGCTTCTGAAAAGACTTATTTTGAGAAAAATGGTGCTAATGGCAGTTCATTTTTCCAGCGCTGCTGACATCACCGTGAGTCCACTCAGCGAGTCCCAGAACCGCCTCCTGAGCAACGAGCAGCATGCTAATAACGTCGGAGACCATCTGGCAAATAACACCCTCAAATCAGGTGAGTCCCGGCAGTGGTGGTATTATTATTATTACACAGACAGAATTTACATTAACAACTCACCCTATCACGTATTCTGTTCTGCCTTCCTCGCAGCTGAAAGTGAAACCATTACAATCTCAATGGAGAGCGAGTCCTAACCAGGTAATCACAGTCAGCCAGCTCTCAGTGAGTCTGTAGCTCTGGATTAATGGTCCATGTATGCCTGTAACGATCAGATTTTTCCAGATAGAAGTAATTTGTATAAATGATTTATAAAATATTCTTTTTGTTTCTTCACAGGAGAAACGCCTCAGTCATCTACTACGATGCCTTAAACAACGCTAGAGTTTAGTTCATCACCGGTCCGCCAGCGGATGCCCATTCAGACCCATTCACAGTAACTATGGAAGTGCAGTCCATTATCACAGTCATGTATTCCCTGGCATTAGCATTTACGCATGCAGTGTCATGAGCACATCTCACACCTCTCTTCATAAGACATGAGACAAGCTTATTCGCAGTTACACCAACGCACATACACACTAACAGTAACACAGTAAGTTATATACATATTTCCTTGGCTTTTTTTCCAACTCTTACAAGTGAAGCATTTATTGATGAAGAAAGTCTTGGAGTGAATCAAAGCTGCTGTTGTGCCGAAAACTTCCTGGGTGCACCAAGACAAAGCTGAAGTGAAGAGAACCTGGAGCAGTTTTCCATTTTTTTTTTTAGGAAGGCAGCGCATGATGTGGAGGTGGATCATTTTACCCTTAATTTTATTTTTTGTTTGTTTCCTTTGTTTGTTAGTTTTTTAGTCTAATTTTTTACTACTATAACATTGGAGTGTATCAATGATCCACACCTTTTGAGATGGATACTTCCCAACAAACCTGGACTATCTTACAGAGGACCCTGCTGCACGGCGAACCAGTGCACCACAGGGAAGACTGTAGCTGGGTTTGGGGCAGAATTTTGGATATCAGAGCACAAGATGGCGCATTTGCACTTTGTAGATTACCCATCAAAAAAAAGTGCCGCTTTTTTTCCTTTTTTTTTTTTTTTTTTATTAAAATCATGTCCAAAAAGCATCCCAGGTGCAACGGATGTTGGACGATCATGTTTTTTATGGTGTAGTGTGCATGTGAGCGCGAGAGAGAATGTGTGCAACAGTTGAAGTGGCAGTAAAAATGTTCTTCTTTCCTACTATCAGAGACTAAAAGAATCAGCTTTATGTGTTTTTTGTGGCTATCTTGTGGCAAAACCTGCTGCTTCAAATGGATGGTTTAACTTTGGAGATGAAGCTCACACAGTGCAGCGTCACTCACTAACTGTTCTTTTAGAGCCTGATCAGCGATTCTTAGCCCGCAGTGTGCACAGCCTGTTTTTCTACGACTCAGTGCTTCAACCTTTACAAAGACACCAACAATCTGCCAAATAAGGGCTGGCCTGTCAGGAGCGCTGACCTCTGAACCTGAAGTGTTTACAGCATATTAGCTTTATCCTGACCTCACTGGCTAATGTCATCATAACCAAATTGAATTTAACAGTAGTTGTGGCGCAATATTTTGTACAACATTTATCTGTCGGTCCGACCTGTTGTGGGTCATGATGTCTGTGCAATACCAGTGCTGGCCAGCAGGTGGAGACAAACACACTTGTTTGCCCACTCTCATTCAGCGTAATGGTTTGGTTTTTTTTGTATCACTACATCACTTTCTCGGGGCTCAGTTCACTTTCGATTAAATCTTTTTTATTAATATCCAATTAATATGCATTAATTTTCTGTAATAACTCACCTAGATTTAATCTGAAAGTGAATCCAACCCCTCTGATGGAGACGTCGGCTACAGCTTCGGCTCACCTTGTCGCTGTAGACGTGTGGTGTGTATTTTGGAATGAGCTCAGTGTTGTTCTTGAGCAGTAGCCTAGTTTAAAACCCATACAGTGTTGAACACCTGGGCTTTGACTTGCAAGGTCTGCGGAAATCTGTAAGGAACGCATTCATAATGCACAAGGGGCAGTGAGGAAATTGCATTTGTCAGTACAACAATAACAGTTGTTCAGGAATGTGTTCCATCCTTTTCAGAGGAATATTGTTGTTTTTGGTGCAACCTTTGAATTCACAATGACAGGCAATACAGCAAATTCCTGATGTCCATCATTACTCGCACCTCTGATCACATCCCTGAGTGTTGCTGGGCGAGCCTCCTGCTTAATATATCCAACCAGACACTGGTGATGTACAAGTTTACAGCTGTTTCTATCATGTACAGTGTGTTAGTGTTGTCGTAAAGTGTGCTGAATGTACCACAGACAGGACAGCGAAGGTATGAGTGCTAAAAACAGCCTGATCTTTAAACTTTGTTTACTTTTAAAGCCTCCAATCATCTTTGACCTTTTGATCCCAAGTGTATTTATAATTACTCTTTTGCAGACCAGTGATTGGGGGGATATTCGTTATTGTATAATGACACTGTGGTTGAATCTTAAAAAGAAAAAAAAAAAAAAGAGTAGCAGATTAAATTACTTTTTAAGGTTATGATCCAAGCCAAGGTTATGTTATAATTATATGTAGATCTTTTCTAAACGTCACACTCAAAGCTTCAAAGAAACCAATAATAAAAAAAGAGACATTTTTGTATTGTGTATAAAGAGCCTGGCTCATTCCACTTATCACTTACAGCCACTGATTCTAAAACTGTGGACCTGTTGTCTTGTTTTACAAATGCCTGTATTCTCTCCCTGGGCTGTTTGTCCTTGAGAATAAAGTGTGTGTGCGTGTGTGTGTGTGTTTTGTAATGCTTAAGTGAGTGTTCTTTTGTAATATTGTCGTCTTGGAGAGAAGCTTTTGTGCAGCCATGAGATTTTTTTTTTAAATGTCTGTGAACATGCATAACTGACTAATGCTCGAAAGCATGGCCTCACTTCTGTAAAGATGTTTAACCATGATAATGGGGGGTTGTGGTGTTATAAGAGACATTGTGGTTTTTTTGTTTTTGTTTCTTTTTAAACTATAGCTAGGTGTTATTTCAAATCAGCTTTACTCTGGTCTGTCTCAACTTTATAAACGAAGCCATAAAAACTCTGAAGACTGACGTAGGATTTGAAAATCTCAGTCTAATATCAGTTTTTTTTTTTTGGACTGACCGCACGCTACATCTGTGTTCACAGTGCAGTGCAGATGTAGCCATCATAACCTGCTTATTGCTACATTTTGGTTTCTTTTTGTTACAATGTCCTATTTTACAATGTATATATATATACATATATATATAAGAAAACAGAAGACAGCATATATTTTTCTTGTCTGATTAATTTTACTGTTCCTATTTTGTGAATGAAGTACATGCCTCTACACAATTAACGTGAAAATAACAATAAATGTTTTTCTAAAAACTCTGCCAGTTTTGTTTTGGACCGGGCTGGTGATTGTAAAGCACTTTCTAAGCACTTTTTTACTACTAGCTTCATTCACCCAATCTCACACACATTCATGCAAGTGCATTTTTTTCCTTTCTTTTTTTTCTACGCCTAACGGATCAATGGATCAATTGGGAACAATTTCTTTCCCAAGGAAGCTTCGACGTGCAGACTGAGGTAGCCGGGGATAGGTTGACAATCAAAATAAAGTTATATTTAGAAGTGCTCCTTAAAATCAGTTCAGCAGGATCAGGGATGCTGGAAGTTATGCAGCCTTCTCACAACCCAAGCAAAGCTGAGGAGAACGCAGCCGAGTTTTAGGGAACTCGTGTTTCTGACACCGTTTCATATTCAAACATAAGGTCTCCATCTCCAGCCAGTGGTGCCTCAAATGATATCACGTGCATGGAATTTACCAGACTTCATGCATCTGTTTTTCATATGTAGTATGCTTCTATAGGTTCTCAGTCATCCAGGTCTTGGTAGTCTTTAGTTGAAGGCAGCTGGACTTATTTTTTGGGTTCTTAAAGATGTTAAGTCTCTCATTTGAAAGGGTTCTTTAAAAAAGATAAAGTGGTGGGGAGTCCCAGGTGTTGCCCCTTCTGTCACCACATGAGTTGCTAGACTCAGCTAATCTGATGTGTGACTAATTTGTGAGATGATGCCCCATCACCGATAAATAGATGGATACTTTATTGTTGTGTTACAGAAGGAGGATAAAGAGTAAAAGTTCTACACTCTACAGTATATAACAAAGTAAAAGCAGCACAGGCACATAATGAAGGTGTTATGCTGTGAGTATTTGGAGAAAGTTTTTATATGTACCGTGGTACTGTAGATTGAACAAAGTTGATGGAATAAGGAAGAAAAAGGACTTCCTCCAAATTCTTCACCTTCATCTCAAATCAACAGCTAGACGGTCGAAACTTGGAAACAATTGCGTGTTCCAACAGGACAATGATCCCGAACACACATCAGAACCGGTTTTGGAATGGATGAAGCAGGCTAACATTAAGCCTTTGGAGTCGCCTTCCCAAACACGCAACTTCAACCCTATTTAAAATTTGTGCACTATGCTTCAAAGACAGGTTTGCGCCAGGAAATCAACTAATTTAAACAAACTCTACCAACTCTGCCAAGAAGAGTGGTCGGAATTATGACAGAAGAATGGCTACCAAAGGCTTCTGGTCGAGGTGCAGCTTGCTAAGGGACATTTAACCAAATATTAGTGGGAGTGTGTATACTTTAGTCCCTGTATGTATACTTGTGGCACTGTGTGGATTAAAGATGATATTTAAATGTCTGACCATGACTAGAGTCCAGTGTGTGAAACCTGTAGAGTTACCCATTAATTGTTTAAAATAAGATTATTATATGTGGCACTTTCCTCGACACTTAAATGGGCCACATTCCAAATAGCAGCTTAAACGTTGTATTACAGGAGAATGAGAGGAGCACAGTTTGCACAGTGTTCATTTTTGGAAACCACCTGATTTCACAAGATTGAATGCGGCAATTTGCAACAAGAGATAAGATCTTTAGATTAGAGCCACTGAAACTGTGATATATAGTAAATATTCAAAATCATTTCCTCACAGCAGCTTTGACACTTTCACAGTGAAAATCAGCTGTGAAACGGGACGTCTTGTGCCACCGACTGTGAACTTCGGGTAAGTGCTTCAGGCAGTGCTTGCAGAACATCTTTTTTTATAAACAGACTCCAGCATCTGCATGTGCTAAATTCCTGAAAAGAAACACGCACTATCAAGCTACACAAGCATGTAATAACAGCGTACTCATTGAATCGGTATCTGTGCAGCCATGTGCTGTCAGAAATGATTAGAAAGAGTAAACACTGGTTGTGGACTTAGATTCAGGAACGCTGTTGAGCATTAACCTTTGCTATTTGTCTGACATCCAGGCCCTTGACCTCTGGTGCTCAGGGTGCTGTTTGCTCATTCTCTTGTCCTTCATGGTCATTTTCTCTGCAAAATTGCTCGCTATGCTTGTCTGCAAATCAAAGTGTTGGCACACAAAGACAGAACAGCCTGCGCTGCATCTGTTCCACGGGTCCAGTTAAGCAACAAAATGTAGTAAAAAAATAAATAAACTGCTCATAAAAAGAAAACATGAAAGCCTTCTTAAAATAGAATCACAAGAATTCCCGCACAAAAAAAAAAAAAAAAAAAAAGCAAACGCAGACACAGTTCCACTGTGTGGCTTATCCATTAAAGGCATTAAACAGTGATACTGGATGGTGACATCAGGCTCTACAAACAGATCACGTCAGGTCACATCAGGGGACGGTTTTCTTTTAAATTTAGCAACTAAATTTAAGGTAAATCCAAATGAACTTTAACCTGGATTTCTGGCTTCCAGATGTGAATGGGAAATTGCCCGTGTCGCAGTAACGTCAACAAATGCTGCTTTCGTAGTGTGCTGAGTTATTCCGTTAATCACTGGTTGTAGCAACCTGAGATTGCAGCTGTGGCCAGAAACCTGTTCAAACACATAGAGTGATGCTAAAAGCTGTGTCAGGGATGAAGACTGCACAGTCTTGGAACTTTTCTCTAAATTTCCTAAATGCAGGCCAGTCAGGGCAAATCATTTCTAATGAATCTACGCCCAGTCTTAACCAATCAAGGTGAATCTAGGGTGACAGGAGAGTTGCTCAGGCTTGGATAAAATGATTCAGTGTTCATATGAACACAGTGAAGGATGCATGCTAGTGTACATGATCTAATGTGAAAAGTTTCCCTGTTTTTGTGCCCCTCAGCCGACTCTGTTAATCATTCTTTAGACAGGCCTGTGCCCGCAACTCAAGGATAAAGAGATATAATCTCAGTGTCAAAGAAAATAAAATATATCAGATCCTCCTGAAGCCAAGGTTTATCCCCATAAAATAACTTGGATATAAAGAAAGATAAGCTTCATGGGGAAAAAAAAGACAAAGACAGATCATGTTCTCAGAGAACAAGCAGAGGGAGCAAAGGAGATGATATCCAGTGGGGTGGGCTGTCACATTTTTTTGTGCTGTTCAGATGCTGCAGAACTCAGCTGGATATTTTTGATTGCTAAACAGCCGTCTGAGTGTTGCTGAAAAGTAGTCTAAAGAATGTGAAAACAAAGATGTGTGTGTCTTGTAGGGGCTCCAGTCCAAAAAAAAATGTCCCCGCGTCTCACACACACACACACACACACACACACACACACACACACACACACACACACACACTAGACGCCTGATGCTGTGAAACTGCCCCTCCTCCGCACCAAAACCCACTTCATTAATGGTTTCCCCGTAGCCTATAAAAGATGTTCCCACTTAGCCTGAACTCTCATCTGGCAAGAGTAAGTTACGAAGAACAATGTAGTAATAAATGACGCCTCTCTGTGTGTCTTTTGTCATAATGAACAGAAGAGGAGAAATCCTGTATTGGCTTCCAGCAATGCCAGAAACAGGACAACACCAAAGTGAGCAACATTTACAGAAGGCAACTATCCAAATCAGAGCCTGGCATTACCAGATTATTACCTGATTTTAAAATCACGTGATTCCATCAGCTCAGTGTTGCCGGGAAATCAGTAATGAGCAAATTTAAAGGAACATTAATTTTAGTAGTATAAGATTTAGACTCTGCGTCAGTTCTCGTCAGACGTACGCCTGTTGGCTGCAGAGGAGGCGGACCCAGTTACGCTAACAAGTGTTTCGGGGTGTCTGGGAGGCAGACATGCCCTTTTTAAAAGTTTGAGGACGCTCTTAGGAGAAGCCACTTCAGACTTTTACGCACCGAGAGTCTATGGATGGAAACGGGGCTGAGACGGCAGCCAACATGAGCAATGGATCCATCCTTATCCCTGACCCGAGATGTAAGGGGGGCGCTCCCTTCGCCTTGGACATCATCCGCAGTGAGTAAAGCGGGTTCCGCACCGCAGATTTGCGTGTTACACGGAGTCGATGAGCGTCTTTATAGCGATACAGCTCCTTATGCGCCCGCAGATTTCATCCACAGGAATTTCAATTAGTGGGAGGAATTTTATGTTGCACCGAGTTGCGCTGGTGAGGAGTAGAGAAAGTAAACGACTTGTTGTACTTCATTAGGAGTAAAAAGGATTCCTGGGAGTCTTTGAACCATGTTGGGGAATATACTGTGGTAAATGCCCCTCGATCCCCACCCCTTAATATAACTGAAGTGACAATAAAAAGATGTGGCTTTGTTAGACGTATGAAATAAATTAAAATAAATAAATGTAACATATTTCCCGTTTCCTGGAAACACCCAGCAGTTTTGGGGTTTTTTTTTTTTTGTATGTTTCTGACATGCTTTCAAAAACCCTGCTGCGTGCACTGACTCCAGGTTTTAGGGCAATGTATAATATAATAGGGAACATTAATATCCATGCCAGCAAGTCAAGTCGAAACGTGTTAGTTGCTTTTTTATTTCTTACAGCACTCTTCAGCGGTTTGGCAGCCTATTGGCCCAATAATTGAATAAATAAATAATCCATCTGCACCGCTGCGCCCTCCCAAATTTGTGTCTCCCAAAGGAAACAAATTTCCTTTTTTAAATTGCTTTAATTGTTGCACGTAGGGCTGTCACAGTATATCATTAATATGCAGACAAGAATATCATACACATAATGTGATCATATCTCTCACACAGACTTGCTCTTGCCTTGCTCCCCGCAAGCTATTTAGTCTCAACTGACTCTGTATTGAAGGCAGACCTGTGCCACCATGTGCTCGGCTTTTCATTTCCAGTGAAGTGTGCACTAAATTATCTTTTTGACCAGCCCCCCCCCCCCCCCCGCTTTACTGTAAGTGTAACTCATTTGCCAACAAAGAGACAAAGTGCACAGCAAAGTTAAACTTTCTACCAAGGAGTTAATGTTGTTATTTTAAGCTGTTTAGGTTCCAATAGTCATGGTGTGAAAGTCAGAACAGCCATATTTTATTCTGTTTTACCATTTTTTAATGCTTTTTTAAAATTATTATTATTATTATTTATTTATTTATTTTTGGACAGGCACACACTAATCATGTGTATTCAGATATATATATATATATAGAAGAAGCAGCAGGAGTGTAGGGGGGAAATAATTAAAATAAATATTTTGGGTCCATTAAAAAAATTATGTTAGAGAGCTCTGACAAATGTGCTGAGTGCATATGTTGAACAACAAACGTGCTAAAAATATGAGTAATATTATGTTAAGAAGTGAAAACAGATAACTGTGGGCAGTCTTGTTTTCATTAAGCATCAGTAACCGCTTTAAAACTCTTTGTCTCCGCTTTGCTGAATAAAGCAGGCTGCTGTGTACATTTCTGGCCGCGGGCGGCTAAGATTACGGTAGTTTGAGTAGTAAAGGGGAAAATTAAAAATGTCACCTGTATCTGGGAACAAAAAAATATGTAAAATGATAATAATAAATTAATACAGATTTCAGTGACCTCCTGTGGAGCGAGATCATCACAAAACAAACAAACAAACAAACCTGTCTTGTCTGTGCTGCACTCAGAAGAATGAGACACATTATGACAATACTCCTAATTACGTGGCAGCAGATGAGGACCTTTACTCAGCCCTTCCTCCCATTCTTTTTCAAGGATTGCAGCTTTGTCACAGCATATTGTCTTTTCTCAGCTTGCACTTGTAATTAGACTTGATGGCTGCTGATTTCCAGGTACTGAGGTTGTTTCCAGAACTTAAGCGCTCCCCTGCAATGTTACTTTCCACTGTGCATAAGTCTGCCCACGTGCAGGGGCATCTGGTTTCATCTTTCAGAATCATTACCCAGTTTACCAGAAGCTGTTTCATTTTACGTCTTTGAGGCTAGTTTGTTTGTGACTGTGAACTAAACTTGTTTTGTTGGTGCAAAGCTGTTGGATATCATTCTGGACTAAGAAGCCCAACAAAGGCCAACACTACAGGCTCTCTCTAGCTTGTTTCAGTCTGGCAGCATCTGCTGTTAGTTTATTTTCTGACTCTTTAGAGACTCACAGATATATTAACCTATCCCAGACACACTGCCCCACCACCTGGATTTAACTACGAGCCTTTCATTGGAGAATCGCTGCAGCGATTAATATTAATCTAAACAGGTTATTTAAACATAACTGATGCAGTGAGTAGCTCCTCTTTATCAGAAGGCATATCATGTGGTTGGGTACAAATATGTAACTCGTTTTCAGAAGAGTCAAATTGAACCATGTAACATGATTTTTATCTTTCACGAGCGTGTGTCATTTTTTTAAAATTGTACAACAAAATAAAATGTTGATTATTCCTGTCAAACTTTGCTTTTGTGAATTTTAGAATGATTTTTGCCCCAAAATAGCTATTGGGGCAAAAATGTTATTAGTTATAGTTATTTATCTTTTTATTGAACACTTGTTCCATTTTTAAAGGCAATATTTGAAGAGAAAACAGCTTGAAAAAAGGTTAAAACCTAAAAGAAAACCACTAATATGGGAAAATGACAAATTTGTAACATCACGGTCTGAACCACAAAAGCAAAGGGTTTTTTTTTCGTTTGTTTATATGTTCAGTGAGGTTAATTTAAAAAAAGCTTCAGTTTGCTGTGAAGCATAAAGACTCTAAAGCAATGGAAAAAGGTGATGTGGTCTGATGAGTCCAGATTGAACGCCTACTCCCACAACCCAAGCATGTGGGAGCGGTGGTACGATCTGGGGTTGTTTCACTTTGTGAGGTCTAGGTTCATCACTGTTATGTGGCCATAAAAGGAGCTCAGCCAGTTAACCTAATTCGTTCTTTCCTGATGGCACAGGCATATTCAGAGACGAAGGCAGGAGTCACCGAGCTCAAATTGTGAAATCACAGCTCTCAACCCCGTTGAGAACCTCTGGGATGTGCCGGGGAAGACTTTACACACTGGCCCAGTTCTCCAACTCCAAAGCTGTCCGACTGGTTTACATATGAATTTTTGGCACTTAGCTTTTCATGTTGCCACATCATGTAAACGCGTGACACTCTCATTGGCCTCGGCGTTAGCTTGCGTTTCATGCAAAAGGCAGCTATGGTTATTTTCTAGTAATGATTTTATGCAGCTTGCTTGCATTAAAGAAGCAACAACAATCCCCGTGAGCTTAATCGCAAACGATGACATCGACTACCTCAGATTCGAGGACAGCTCATTTATTTTCCTTTCCCTTTGTTAATTTCAGTGTTTGGTGTTTTTGACTACATCCTGTACGGCATCTTGACCTTCATGGCAATAATTTCTGTGGTGGTCTTCTTAGAGGAATGTATCTACATCTATAGGAAAGTACCCACCAATAAAAAGAGTGTCATCATCTGGGTGAATGGAGCAGCACCGGTAAGAATAGTTTATGGAAAATGAACAGATGAGTGCACGTTTAACTGCATCTTCACGTGACGTTTCCATCTTCTCTCTTTTTCAGATGATTGGCGCCATGTCATGTCTGGGGATGTGGGTCCCCAGAGCTACCCTGTTTACCGATATGTTCTCTGGCTGGTGGGTCTTTTTTTTTTGTTTTTCTTTCCTTCTCTCCTTTTCACTTTCTATTTCTCCACTGTGCTGTGTGTCTCTCTCACCAGCAGAGTCCTGCTGTGAAAGATCATAGTGAAACCTGAACCTCAGAACCTACAGAAAATTGAAAACAGGAGTACTTTTACGTAATGTGTGAGGTCTCATTTACTTTTCTACTCTTCCCCCCCCCCCCCCCCCGAGATCCGTTTTTCTTATTCTTCCCACTTTACTAGATTTCCTTCCCATATTTCTTCATTTCCATTTACCCGTCTCTGGTTCACTGTAGTTACTTTGCCGTGGTGGTGTTTAAGTTCCTGATCTTGATGCTGGAAGAGGTGGGTGGCGACGAGGCGTTTCTGAGGCGTGCGGGGAAACATAAACTGAAGATCAGCACGGGGCCTTGTTGCTGCTGCTGTCCCTGCCTGCCGCACGTGGCCATCACACGGTAAATCCTCAAGCGACACGATGTACAACTTTTCCACTTTGGCAAGCTGAGAGTAAAAACGTAAGTGAATGATCTCTGGAGAGCGTGCAACAGTTGCATGTCTTCAGTATGATGACGCGCTGATTTGGTGTAGGACATCTTCCAGTCTTTGTTTTGCAATCTTTGTATTACATTATCCTTGGCAGCAGAGGCTTTTATTATATAGAGTTGGTTCCTCCTGGGACATCAGATAAACCTCTGACTTCGGTTTTGACTTTCAAGGAGCAAATCAACATCCTCAAAGCCAAATTTCTCTGGATGCAATCAGATAAATCTCAGAACAATTATGCCAGAACAATGACGCATAAGATCTCGTGTTTGCCTGAATTCCAGGTTTCTTTATTACAACTTAACGACTATAAAGCTGCGTGAAAGAATGGACCTGAAAGTCCGTGTTAAACCTGTGCAATAGTTTCCACTTATTAACTGTATTTAATAGCTTCACTGAAGAGTGGTCACTTTCCAAGGAAGTCTTCCCACTGATGCTCTGATATTGGGCAATCGCTTCATGACACAGTTAGTAATGGTAACATCCTGGAATGCTAATGAAGCACAGACCCTGTGCGGCTTCTGTCATGTCAGGTTGCTTTGATTCTCCTGTTCAAATATTACATAAGCGCAGTGCCGCTGTGCATGGAGCGCTGGATTCCTACTCGAGCTTCTGTCCTGTCCTGTCCTGCAAACAGATTAAACACACTCCTGGTCATTCAACTCTGTCAGGGTGGGGCAGCTGTTTGTCACAGTGGACTGATTGATTTGTCCATTTTAAACACATACAGCAGTCCCACACTATCTTTTGTCTATCTGCAGAATGTACTATTTGAACAAAGCTGACCCAGCACCCCAATTTATGCGAGACTGCATTTTTACCCCTTAGACACCTGCTGATCTTAAGAGGTTGAAAACTGCAATTTCAGTATATTAGTCCTAATAAAGGCCAGATGTGAGAGTGTGGCTTTCTGTCTCTTTGCGTTACCCCTGTTGACCTGTCCTGGTTGCCCCCCTCTTTTGCTCTTTAGTAGAAGAGGTAGGCTCCAGCCCAACCATAATCCTAAGGAGCCTAAACGGTTAAAAAATGGATAAGGTTGTCCCACATTAATTATCCTTCCCACATAGTTTCTTGGAATCAGGCCACACTCCAACACTTCTACATGTTTATGCTCGGCAATGACAGACAGGTGTGCAAAATAAACAGAAAATCCTTTTAAAGCTTTCATCCTGCGCTGAAAGGCGACGATTATCTAGCCAGGACATGCTCAGCTACTTGCACCGTGCCCTGTTTATATATTTAGGAAAGTAATGCACCTTAGAAGTAGAGCATTACTGTGGTTGTGCAAGAACATTCAACTCTTGACATGCCTACAGCAGGCAAAGACGGGTCTACTCTGCATAATTCCAAACATCCCGCAGTAATATTCAAGGACAGATAGAGGGGAGTTGCATAATCGAATTTTGATGGGTTTGGATGTAAATCAGAGGTTAAATTATTTGCCAGCAGTGATAATGAAATGGTTTCCTTTGTTCCATGTCCAGACGCTCTCTCTTCCTGCTCAAACTTGGCTCCTTCCAGTTCGCTGTCCTGAAGACTGCATTCACCATCCTTTCTATTGTTCTCTGGAACAACGGAAACTTTGACATAACAGGCGTGAGTTGAAAAAATAACCATCTTTCCATGTACAAACCTAATTTCGGCTCATTTTGAATTTGATGGCAGCAACACGTCTCAAAAATGTTGTAATGGACGCGAAAAAATAAGGCCTGGAAAAGCGAGTGTTACCAAAACGAAACAGCTGGGGGAACATTTTTTTTGCAACTCATTTGGTCAACTGGCAACAGGTCAATAACATGATTGGGTATAAAAAATAAAATTTAAAAAAAGAGCATATTAGAGAGTCAGGATGCACAGAGGTTCATCAATCTGCCAAAATCTACGTCTACAAATTGTGGAACAATTTTAGACGGATGTTCCTCAACTTAAAATAACAAAGGCTTTGAATATCTCATCATCCATAGTGCAAGATATCGTCAAAAGATTCTGAAAATCTGGAGAAATCTCTGTTTGCAAGTAACAAGGCTGAAAATCAATATTGGATGCCTGTGATCTTTGGGCCTGCATTAAAAAGATTCTGTCACGGAAATCACTGCATGGGCTCAGGAGCACCTCCAGAAGTCACTGTCTGTGAATCATTGCTTGCTGCGCGCCATCCACAAATGCAGGTTAAAGCTTTATCGTGCAAAGAAGAAGACATATGTGAACATGATCCAGAAACTTAAATGCACTGGAGCAAAGCAAAAACTGTTCTGTGGTCACGAATCCATATTTGAAATTTTTTTTTTTGGGGGGGGGGGGGGACATGGATGCCGCATCTTACATACTAAAAGAGAAGAGGGGGCCATCCAGCTTGTTATCAGCATTCCATCTCTGATGGTATTGGGGTGCACTAGTGCCTATGGAATTGCCAGCTTGCACATATGTAGATTCAACTCACTGTCATTGTGCACTCAAGGCACACAACGAAATGATCGTTCCAGATCACTCATCCAGAGACGAGCATCTGCGGCCATGCTTCTCTCCTATCCTTTGTCCTCACTCACCAGACACTTTATTACGCATATCTTGCTGGAACCAAATTGGAGCTCCTTTTACCGTCAGTACTGCCTTAATTCTTCGTGGCACATTCCTCGGAAACACGATAGCATCGCAGATAGCATCTGCAATTTTTTCAGCTCCACATTGAACACGATGCCAATATCATCCCAACGGTGCTCTATTTGATTTAAATCTGTGACTGTGGAGGTCATTTAAGTACAGGGAACTCTTGTCATGTTCAAGAAACCAGGATATTTCCTCTTTTTTTTTTTTTTTTTTTTTTTGACCATTCTCTGTAAAGCTGGTCATGTGGGAAAATTCTGGAAGATCGGCACCAACAGCCATGCCGCATTCAAAGTCATTTAAATTGCCTTTCTTATCAATTCTGATTTGTTTGAACTCCACTAGGTCGTCTTGACTATGTCAACATGCCTAAATGCAATTGCAGTTGAGTTGCTGCCATGTGATTGGCTGATTAGATATTTGCATTAACAAGCAGTTAAACGGGTGTACCTAACAAAGTGGCTGGTGATATAGTGTATTTGAAAACACTGAAAATTCTGATAAAGTTGTTCTCATTTCTGTCTTTTTGTTGCTGTTAGTTTCTCTTGACAGAATTACAGTAGCACGAGGCAGAGGCAGAAATGCAGCTCATTAAGACTAATTGAATCCAGCTGTTACATTAAAGCCATTTTCAACCTACTGTTCTGCACTACTAAGATCTGCTAACTATTATACCTCCAATTTTGTATTAACTCCACCTATGTGTGTGTGTGTGTGTGTGTGTGTGTATTACCATGTATCAGATGGGCATTACAGAACCTGCAATATGGATCAACCCTTTTGTGGGCATCTTGACAATCATAGCTCTGTGGCCTGTTTCAATCATATTCATACACCTGAAGACGGCCCTGCAAACGATAAAGATCGTCCCCAAATACGCCATGTACCAGGTAAGATACTGAATACATGAACTCTTACTGATCTAGCAACAATAGTCTAACTTTGTAAGACTATTTTTCCAGGATCACACAAGCTGCAACTCCAATTAGTTTTTATATGCTCTTGTTTGTGTGTTTGTAGCTGGTGCTGATCCTGAGCCAGCTGCAGTCAGCTATTATCAACATCTTGGCTATGAATAGAACCATTCCCTGCTCTCCACCTTTCCCCGCTCCAGTCAGAGGATACAGTAAGTCTGCATCCATCAGCACCACTCAGACCAGTCATCAGCGCATGTACCGATTCAAACGGTCGACAGATGCATCCATTTATTTATGCATCCATTTCACCAGTGGTGACTTCTTTCTCTCCTAATTCTCCACAGTGATGAGTCAGCAGCTGCTGATCATGGAGATGTTCATCATCACGATGGTAACGCGGCTGCTCTATCGGCGACAGTACGATCCTGTACCTGGAGAACAGGACGCCAATGAAAACACAAGAATGACTGCCATATTAGAGTCTCCATGAGAACTAAATGAGTGCGAGCGTGTGTGTGTGCGTGTGTGTGTGTGTGTGCCATTCATATTTTCCTTCAGGTATTTGATTAAGACGTTGCATATTTTCAAAAGAATAAATAGGAATTATATGTAAATGGATCGTGTGGTTGCTGATTAAAGTTTACAGGCTGTGAAACCACTACAAATTTTTTGATTGACAGGATACTCGGGTCGCGTGCAAGCATGTGAAATTAATAAGTACATCCCATGGAATTGGATTGATTCCCTTTAAAAGACTGCCTGCGGATAAATCAAGGATACTTGATCAACACAACAACACAAGGAAAATAATATATTCAGCAAGGATATCAACAGACCTAATATTATTTTGTAGTCGAAGTCAGTAAACACCCGGCCTCAGAGGCTAATGCCTCTTTTAGCAGAAACAACCTCTTATGTGTCTTTTACAGTTTGACTGATTACCAGTTTCTGATATCAGTTTTCTAAAATCTTCAAAGTGCTGAGATTATCCTGTGATCGCGTTTTGGTGTTTCTGACTCGTTTTCACATCAAACACTTCCTTACGCTTGGATGATTTTTAAGTACTTTAGAGATCTTTTAAACTGGCTTGCCAGACTCTTCAACCTTTTTCTTTTTTTGTTCCTGAAGAGCTTAAAGAGCTCTTTAGATCTTGGCATGATGATGCCACACACTTCAAAGGGAAAGCCTGTTGGTGTAAGAAGTCTAAGACAGGTTACACCCATTACTCCTTATGGGGTTTCTAATCACTTATCTAAATTCTGCCAAAAAAGTTGGGACACTGTGTAAAATGTAAATAAAAATAATGCAGTGATTATCAAATGTCATAAACCCATATTTTATTCATTCCAAACATATAAATGTTTAAACTGAGAACATCCATCCATCCATCCATTCGCTTATTTTATGTTAAGGACGATTATTCTTAAATTTTACCTCAATTTGTAGACACAGGTTTTTGCGGATTGGTGAACCTCTGCCCATCCAGCCCAGTATCATGGATGACAAAGCATGTAATATAACCACCTGTCCACTGCAGGAAATCTTGTGGATGTCACGTTTTGCCTGTTCTAGGCGTGAAATGCACACGTAGCTGAAGTTGCAGTAACTTGCACTGCCACCAGGGTGTGATATTTTATTTAAAGCCAATAAGCTAGATAGCTGATTTTAATGTAAAAATGACCCATCTGTACTTCTGAGAAACTCTGCCTCTCTAAATCATGTTACTGAGCTATTCTTAGTTGACCTAATGAGTTGCAAAATGTTCCTCCAGCTGTTTCTTTTTGGTAACACTTTCCAGCCCTTTGTTGACCGTCCAACTTTTCTTTGATTCAAAGTCACCTTTATTTTTTTCTTGAATGTTTTCTGTGTTCACTGCATTCTGTTTTCATTTAAATTTCACAAAGCATTCCAACCTTTCCAGATTTGGGGTTGTAAAACCTCAGAGGCCAGCTCCTTGGTAAAAAATTGCAATTGCATCTTTAAACACAGTTGAAACGAAAATATCACACCCTTTCCACAATTACCACAAACATGTTCTATAAATCTGTCTGAACTTCATCTAAACCACTGTGTCTTTCCAAACCCATCCCAAGGATCACGCGCAAACATGTTTTACTGTTAATTAGAACTTCTATATTAAATATCACCTTTTTTTGATGAACATACTCCTATTCACAGGCTTTTAAGGCATAATTAAAACTACGTAAAGCTTGATCCAGCCTCCCCATTATTTATTTATATCTTTGAAAAAGCAGGCACTCATATACACACATTGCTTGTAGAGTTAAGCTTTAGAATATAACACAGGAAAAATAATATTACTGAAGACTCAGTGGATTTGTCCTAGTCTCGTTTTATTAAAAGACAATGAAACATGTCATTGGGAGGTTTTATCAACTTTTTCTGTTTTCCGGGTCCCCTGGTCTCCTTGCATAATAATACTTGTTTGGGTATTTTTAGTCCAGGAAAGTCCCAGTGTTCCTCCAAAACATCATCTGCAATGAGCCACAGAACCACACCACACCGCCTATAATTCCAGGGAACATGTTTTTACTTAAATGGTATCCACATTTTTAGAAGAAATATGTGTGATATGGTTTTATTTTGCAAATATCAAATTTCCCCCATAATTCTTTTTTCCTGTGAAGATTTATGTAGGCTAATTTGATACCATATGTGTAATGGCTTGTGAAGTACACAGAAGAATGCTACTTAACACTGACCTATGACTCATTCAAGCATGAAAAGCGAGTCTAACTCAAGGGATTAAACGGTGTAGTCTCTACACATTACAAACATCTTAGCAAAGAACCTATTTTAAATGGGATCTTTAGGCAATTTGTTACTAGCAGCCTGTCACAAAAACCAACATTTGTTTAGTTAAATCTGTGAAAAACACCAGAGATAACACAGTTTAAAAGAACAGAAAGTTGTATTTTTGCACCAACAAGGTAATTAGTTTATAGGTCTACCGCTTCTTTTGTCCCCCACTTGTCCAGTTTCTTCAGTTTTCTTTAGGACATACTGCACAACAAGTTTTTGGCTATCTACAGCAGAGGAACATTATCTGAAAGTCATGTCCTTAAGAAATAGAGAAAAAAAAAGTGGTTCTTATGAAGTGATGAATCCAAATTTGATATTTTTTTGGTTCAAATCAAGCAATATGTGCAGAGGAGGTGAGGAGAGAGGTACAACAGTGAGAGTCTACGGCCCTCTGTAAAATACAGTGAAGAATCTGTCATGGTTTGGGGCTGTGTTTCAGCCAGTGGTGTTGGAGATCTTGTCAAAATTGATGGAATTATGAATGCATTACAGTACCCTCAGATTTTGATCCACCATGCAATACCATCTGGAAAGCATCTGACTGGCAGCAGCTTCATTTTTCAGCACGACAATGATCTCAAGCACACTGCCAATGCAGTAAACGCATACCTGGATATATAACACTATCAGTCATGGATCGGCCTCCTCAGAACCTGGATCTCGACATTATTGAAGCAGTGAGGGATCATGTTGACAGAGAACAAAGCAAAAGGCAGCCAACAAAAAAAGAGCTTTGAATGTCCTTCAAGAAACCTGGTGTCATGTTTGCCACAGGGATGAGACTCAACAGCAGACTGAAGAATATTGATAAGTTTATTTACAAGTGATAATGAATATTGCAGAGAGGATTATCCAGTAGGCTGCCTCAGGATCGGGAACACATTGGTCCGGATGCTGTTCGTGGATTTTAGCTCGGCATTCAACACTATAATCCCACAGCATCTGATTAACAAACTG
>JAVDPK010000925.1:218411-237627 GCA_034780415.1 Cichlasoma orientale | reverse complement strand
TGAGTAATCCAGCTGGCAGGAGCTGGAGTGGGTCCCGCCCCTGAAACACAAGGTGTGGTTAACAGGAGCCATGACACCTGGAGAACTATTCCAGAAGACTACTTAAAGAAATTACGAGAAAGGTGCCTACGAGAGTTCAGGCTGTGTTGAAGAATAACAGTGGTCATACCGAATATTGAGTTTCAAGCTCATTAGAATTGTAAATTGTCATAGAATTGTGTTGTTTCAGTACATTGCTATTAACCTCGTAACCATTTTCCTAGCAAAACATAAAGAAATAAAAGGTGTCTTGAGACTTTTGTACAGTACTGTACAAAATTATTCATTTATTATTGAAAAAAAATATGCTCCATATAGGCTAACTGGTATGTTTGCTGATAGGTACAACAAGCCAGTCTCACTGTAAGTTTAATTGGCAATTAATTAAAGGATTTTTTTAAGGAAACTATAGGAGCCCCAAAAAGCTTTACCTGTTCTTTTTTTGTGTGGTATTATTGCATGATACTGAACTGTATTTTTGCTACACCATGCAGGTATTTAAAAGGTTCCGAACAGTTCTCCTCGTTTCGAGCCAACCAGCGCCGTGGATCGGCAAGCAGCGACCAAGTGCGGTTGAGTTGAAATGTTCGAAGGCATAGACATTAATACGTAGACGCATAAAACATAGACATAAATGATATTAATCCTGCCAGTGGCTTGCACTCCATCCCATGCAGATTTGGTTGTTCAAAGGATTGCTCGACCCCCCAGGTCAAAGCTCAAACCCACTTCTATTCCTCATTTTATCAGACCAGACAGTGAAACGTCTTGTATTATAGTTTCATTTCATTTTTGACATTCGTGTGCAGAGTGTGATATGTGGATGGCCCTATGAGATGTTTTGTGTACTAAATGTAGACGTGACAGTTGAGTTTCCTGAGGCCAGTTGTCAAAGTAATTATACAATATAATACAAGAATTACAAAACAACACTTGATGTTAGTTTTTTTTATTT
Source organism: Cichlasoma orientale (assembly GCA_034780415.1). Classification (NCBI taxonomy): domain Eukaryota; kingdom Metazoa; phylum Chordata; class Actinopteri; order Cichliformes; family Cichlidae; genus Cichlasoma; species Cichlasoma orientale. The sequence continues at coordinate 236,633 of JAVDPK010000925.1, read as the reverse complement.
ATTTATTATGACTTAAAACTGTTACAACAGTATGTTAAACAGCAACACCATTTCTGTGGTTATAAATAAGGCCGGGCTCAAAGAAGGGATGTCGGAGAACCTCCAAGGGTGTGATGCGCCGGTTGGAATCTAAGTGCAGCATCTGTTTAATCAGGCTCACCAACAGATCCTGACCGCTATGCTGTCCCGTTCTCATTTTCATTAATTCCTCAAGATCATCAAGGCTCCTAAGCTCAACACATCGGGTTTCTTGTGCTCTGTATCCTGTTTCATAGTGAAATTGTTGTACAGACTTAAATCTCCAGCGCTGATTGCTGGAGTTTTCTTGTATAAAGTAATAGTCTGTACCAAATCCACGGTCTAGAACACAGTCTGGTGGCTGGCCCTGAGTGTGTGTTATAAATCGGAGGACATCAAACTCTGTTTCACCAGGGTAAAGTGGCTGCCCTATGGCCAGCTCCGCAGCTATCAGGCCCAGAGACCACATGTCATGGAGCATTACCTCTGGCGCCCTGTACTGAAGGGGTTGCACAGTGACACCTGGAACCAACGAAGACACCAGACATGCCAGTCCAAAATTGCTAATTTTGACTTTGAGTGGAGAATGATGCCGGTCCACAACCATCAGGTTATCTGTTTTGAGGTCAGTGTGAACTATTTCCATGGAACTGAGGTGAGACAGGGCATTGGCCAGCTGATGTAAAATTGGCCTCAGCTCACGAGCTTGGAAGTTGCGGTCCATCATGTAATCAAACAGGCTTTGATCGAGCAGTTCAAAATTTAAGCATATACGCTCCCTGTCCAGAAAACAGCCATTCCATTTCACAATGTTGCAGCTGTCTGGATCCAAGCGTCGCAGCTGCTCAAGGACGAACATTTCCAATTTTGCCTGTTCCCGAATTTGAGGGTCGTTCTTGTTGACTTTGATAGCCACCGCTTTGTTGGTTTGGGTATTCAGACATTTTGTTACAAAGCCAAAGACACCCTGTCTGAGGAAAGCCTCCACTATGTAGGAGTTTCCGAGTATGGTTCCTTCACCAATGTGAAGATCATTGGGGAGGAAGAATGGTGTGTCGACAGACATGTTAGATGGTGGTTCTTCAGGCACTTCAGCTGGGTTTTGGACAGTGCAGTCAATGCTGTGTGGGCTCTTTGGTTTTGAGGTGTTCCCTCTTTTGTAGGTCCAGCTCGTTCTATTCTTTTGTATGATTTTTGAGACAGTTATTAATGTTGCTTTCCTGATTTTTATGGTTTCATGCTTATTTTTGTCAATAAAGAAATATTAACCCAGAACCATATCTCTGTCCCAGTTTATAAATTCGAACCTCTGCATTTATTAAGGTATTTTTTTTTCCCAAAAGGTACAAACAGGCACTTCAAAGTCAAAACTACATGTCCCAAATGTCACACAGACATTTTAACATTCAGCTGTAGAGGTAAATGAGAAATTGCTCAAAAATAAACTATTGGCATATTTAAATAATAATGCTCCTCAAATAAATTAATGCTTTTTTTTTCCTTCTATAAAAAAGACTCTCAGCCGTGCTATTAAAATGTAATTAGAAATGATACAGAGCAAAAATGGCAAAGGGCTGATTTATTCTTTAAAAAGCCAGCCTGGTGAAGTCTACTTTACTGGAAAGTACTTCCTCCTGTGTGTACTCCTGTACATCTAGTACTCTGACAGACTGAACAAAATTCCATCTGCAGGATTTAAGTTAACTCTGTAAATCTGAAGACATATGCGATGACCTGCAAGCATAGACATCAATACGTAGACGCCTCGTTGACTGGGTCGGCCCGCTGATGTGACGTAACTGTGTCCGCCATATTGGAGGAGGCAAAGCTGCGCTGTGAACTAATACAAATAGGATTTTAAAGCACATTTTAACGGTGAATTTTACGTTAACGCCCCAGCTTATTTAATTCACACACACAGACTAAAGTTAATGGGAAACGGGTACCAAAATCAATGTATTAAAGCTTCTTAGTTTAGTACAATAACTTTATTGATCCCAGACATCAGTAATTCATGTTTCATCAGCTGTAAAGTAGTGCAAAAAAAAAAACAAAAAAACAGTGTATGTTACACTTTAATAATATGTGGATTAACCCCCCTCCACACACAAGAAATATCTTATTTTCATTTATTTTTTGGCCAATTTGAGGCAACAAAAATCATTTTAAACGCCACACATACACACAGGTTATGTACACTATAGACATTTTTCTGTTTAAGTAAGACCACTAAAATCCGTTAAAGAATGGTTTTGCACATTTTTTTCCTATTGTTGCCACTCTGTAATTGTATGGTTTTTAGTTTGGCGATGTGGTGCAGTCTCAGCTTGTGGAACACAGAAACAACAAGTGACATCAGCACATAGTGATGATTATCAATTCCACACTGTGTTTCCTGAATGTGCTCACCTAGCCCAAACACATCCTCAGCTCCAACATCAGCCCGTACAAAATGGTTAATATAGGACAAGTTGAGAGCTTTCCCGGACACAGACTGCCGAATGAAACGCTCAGCTGATCTGATTACACTCAAAGTCCCCTCAGATTGAACCATTAGCCCCCCTTTATTTTGTTTTTGTAGTTGCAGTAAGTGGTAGCTCTGATCAAGCGATGCAGGTACAGCATCAGTGACCAAGCTACCATGGCACACACCACACAACAGCTTCTTTAAAATTTGCCGAACCACAAACCCAGAGATGTAGACAAGGGCACCAAAGCGAGTTGGGAGATAACTGTGGTCACGCACAATTGCAGAAGTGTTTGCAAAAGGGGATGGCAGCTCCAGAGGAAGATGGCATTTCTAAAGCTGACGGAAACACGGTCGCATCCTGTACTGCCACATTTCCGGATGCACTTGGAGACACCCCACACCGCACCGTCAGGCGACGGAAAATGGCCTGCTGAAGGGTTATTGTTCCAGCCTCCTGAGAAAACAGAAAAGCACAGACTCAGCACTTTCACTGAGTTCTATTAAAGAAAGACTGAAAACCCATTTGTTTAGAGTTGCCTTCACACTCAGAAAAGAAAATGTGGCACAGAATGGCATCCATTTATCTTCCAATCTATAGGAACACACATACCTTTTGGAGGCGAGCTGGGAAACTGAAGCCAGAAGGAACAGCCCCATCTCTGATCCTCACTGTCTGACCTGTTCTGTCAGTCCTCAGGTCTGAAATGCTCACTGCAGAGCGCTCAAGAGGAACTGGCAGAAAACCCTTCCCTTCTCAGAGCGACCTCCCAGTCTCTCCTCTTAGCGCCATCTTTTGGAAACCTATACAGAAGTACAACAGTCAGCTAAACACATAACAAAAATTATTACAAAAAATGTTTCATAAAATAAAAATGATGATTTTATAGTTTAAAAGCGAGTTTGACCAAGATAATTCATTGATTTTATCTTCTGAAAAAGGGATAAGTTAGTAACAATATCGTTACAGACTTTTAACAGTTCCTTTCCGACTATGGATATGTTAACTGAGTTGTTATATAATTAACTGTATATATTTTGATTATTACATATAATATCATGAGCAGACTAAAGAAAGAAAAAATTAGTTCTGCGCAGGAATCCATGTTATTTTCCATAACACTGACAAGTTACGCTCCGAAAACACTGTTATAATGGTGAAAATTATGCAGACTATAGCTGAAACAACTGTTAAGACATACCTGTGAAAGGTAATTCCAATCGATTTGGTTTGGATACCTAAACGGTTAGAACAATTCCAAGCAGCACGCGTACGAGGCATTTTACCATCTCTGATTCCTGACTCCACAAAGATGGCGGCGACGTAGGAACGCCGTTCTACGGGGCGTCTACGTATTAATGTCTACGTTCGAAGGTACGCGCTGTCAAAAAAAAAAAAAAGGTACGCGCTGTCCAAAAAGCTTAAAAAAAACCGAACAGCATCTAGACCGGATGTTTACAGATGAGACCTTCAAAATAAAAGATTTTTGCCGATGTGCGGAAACATGCTACTGAAACTATGGTTTCGAACTAACCTCACCGACTGAAAATAAGTTTGCGGGGTTATTGTTCAGATTTAATACAGAAAAATACAAAATACAGAACCTGGTTCAAGGCAAAAACTAATTTTTCAAAGATCATATTTTCTAAAAATTATTATTTAAAAAAAATACAGAATTTATATATTCAGAAAGAACTCTCCAAAGATGTAAAAAAAATAATCCCCTTTACCAAACATTTCTTGTGCAAGTACAGATCAGTTAAACTACTAAATTTGAGAGAAACGCTTAAGTGTAACTTGATCAACTTTCAGCATAATCATATATGACGCGCCTCTTATTGCCGATTAATTAATTACGGCGTGGCCAATTTTAATTAAGCCAAATATGTATCTGTAAAAGAGTAAAAATAATTGGAAGGTTGCTACTTAAACATCTGGTTTGGGATGACATTGATGAATTGCAATTAAAGGTGTAATAAGTTGCAAATGACCCTTATTTATTGAAGTAATGAAGAACTTTTTAAAAAGGTTTTAAGCAATATAATTTGTGTTTAAATGTTGCAAGTCATGGGTTGTGAGGGACAGTTTAAAGAACTTTATCATACGTCAACTGCAATTATAAGACTATGGTGCAAGGCTCAGAATGCTTTTCATTTTTTATTTCATGTTTTTTGTCCATTAAAATAAATTATTTATTTGACTGAAAAATATTATTGATTTTAATATTATGTATTTTAGTATTACTATTAATACTTTTTATGCTAAATTTTTTTTTGAAAAGTACAGCAGGAAGTTGTCGTTTCATGACTTGGGGCTTTGCAGCGCTGAGCTCATCTCCAGGAAGCTGTCTGTGTTGCTTGCATCCTATCGAGTAACCTTATGGATCTGGGTTTGTCGCGTCGCTTCGTCTCCGCTGTGGCCGGTGGAAATGTGGCCGACCCTGGAAGAAAAGCACCGTCCGAGCATCAGTCAGCGTTTTCTTAATCTTTTCTCACTCAGACCCCGGACATCATCGTTCAAACTTTCAAAATGAGGATCTTCTTGTCTCTGCTCAAAAACAGCAACCCCAAAATCGAGTATTACTCCAGATTTTCACCGTCTCCGCTCTCCATCAAGCAGTTTTTGGATTTTGGTGAGTAACGGACCGCTGGCACCTTTAAGGACTTTAAGGACTTGCGGGATGAGGAAGGCCTTGTTGTTGTTGTTGTTGTTGCCGCCGCCGCCTTGTATTTTGTCATTTCATCAGCGGACCTCAAGATTCAAACCCCGGCTTGTTATCAATAGAAGGAAACATTAGACTTTGTTATGGTCAGATGTGGCGTTTGAATGTAGTAAACCACCCGCAGCGGGACGCTCCTCCGCTGCTGCTGCGGATTTGTTTAGGTTGTAAACAGGTGTTGACTGGCAGCCTAATGCCTGCAGGTATGTTCTGTTAGACTGGCACAGTGGCACGTATGCAGTGGAGGGAGGGCAACCCTGCTCCTGTTGCCAAGTTGCTCAGGAAGGCTTGCTCATTTTTCTTCTTTTTCCGCTTGCGTCTTGGTGAGGTCGTTCAAGAGCATGACTCGTTGCTAAATGACAGAGGTATGAAATGCATCTCTATTTTTTTTTCTTGATTTGATTCTCCCCCTAATACAGCAGAACATGTGGAAATCCCATCAGTGAAAGTGGTTCGCAATGTGCCACAAGATGACAGTTATTAATGGTGCAGAAGCACTCAAGGCTTTTCTTAATCCGTCTCTGATTAAACACTTATCATGTCTGTTGCGTAATTTGTTCTCACAGCTGCGGATTGGGATGTGTGACGGGAAGTGTGGTGCACTTGTTTGCATTAAGCAACCCTGCTGGGCACCAAGGGAGACGAAACCTGGCGCAAACGAGGCGTCTACTAGGGGATAGTCAGCACACGCTTCTTTGTTCTCACGCACAAGTTCACAGGCTTCCCCCTTCATTCTGCTGAGTCAGGGTGAACCTTCCCCTCATTTGTTCCCGTCTGATCGTTTCAAGTTCAACCCTGAGCACCGCTGTGCACCATAGTGTGGCCGAGTGAAGAAAGCGCCGAGCCGTTTCACCGCAGTAGATGGAAAACAAGACCCCCCCCCCCCCCTTCCCATCCCTCTTTCCATGCAGATACGACCGATGATTTCACTGTATAGTTCAAATGTTGGCGCACTAGTGGATACAGCTGTAGCCAGATGGCAAGGTTTAAGATATCAGGTTAAAGGTTAGATATTGAAACCAAGTGCTTCTCTTCGATGAGGTTGCCACACTTACTTTTTATACACCTTCTTACATGTAGGCTTAGCTTTCATTCTGACCTTGTAAGTGTGAGTAAAACCCTTGTGATCCAGAAGCCACTCTGACTGTCAGCAAGCAACCAAACTTCTAATCATGATTCTTTGACAGCGATTACACAGGATTATGAAAGTGTTAGAAAGCCCCCCCAGACTGCATTTATTGGTAAGAGAAAACTATACTGCAAGCTTCACATATACAGTTAGGTCCATAAGCTTTTGGACAAACATGCACTCAGCTTTAATTCGAGGGGTTTAAGTTAAGTTTTCCATTAACCAACAAGGCGCAAACCACTGGTTACACTCAAGAACAGGAAGGTCAGACTAAACTTTACTAGAAAACATCTAAAAGAGTGTGCACAGCTCTGGCAGGCCGGGACTATTTGGACCAATGAAACCAAGATTAAATTGCACCAGCACGATGGGAAGAGAAAAGCACGATTGTTGCAGCATTATGGAGTGGGCACGTACGTGGAACTGGGCCATCGGTGTTAACTGATGATGTGACTGCTGGTAGAAGCAGTTACATCATCATTCATTGTGAAATGTACAGAGCTATACTCTCTGCTCAGATTCCGGCAAAAGGCTGCAAAACTGGTCAGACAGCCCTTCACAATGCGCATGGATAGTGACCCAACGCAAACTGCAAAAGCAACCCTGGAGGCTAAGAAATGGGATATTCTTCAATGGCCGAGGCAGTCACGTGATCTCAACCTAGCAGAGCAAGCTTTTCTGAGGCAGAACTGAATGCAGAGAGACCCACAAAAAAGCAGCAACTGAAGCACCTCAAGGGAGGAAACACAGCATTTAGCAATGTCCGTGAGTTCTAGATTTCAGGCAGTCACTGACCGCCATCCACGTATTTAAACAGTCCTTAAATTTCAATCTGTTCTCGACTTGGTTTGCTGTTGTGAAGTTGCTTTTCTTAGCCATGGAAATGATTCTGCAAACATGCACTTTAATTGTCTTTTGTGGTCTTTCAGGCTGTTTTGCTGAACTGGCTTCTGCATTTCTGCTTTTTTTTTTTGTAGTTCTTAAAAAGAACTCCAGATCTTTTATGTTCTTAATTGGTCAGGGACAAATGAGGGAACAGGCCTCACCTGGCCATTACACTGCTTTTCCTTTAATTGTCCAATTACTCCTAATCCTCTGAAAATGGGAGACTGTATATAAAAAAAAAATGGCTGTAATTCCTAAACAGTTAATGGTAAACTTTGATTAAACCCTTTGAGTTAAAGCTGAAAGTCTGCACTTCAGTCACATATTGGTTGATTTTAAAATCCACTGTGACGGCGTGCTGGACCATCATTACAGAACATGCCATAGTCCAAATACTCGTGGACCTAACTGTACCTCTCACTTCTGCTTCCCTCAGGCAGGGACAATGCATGTGAGAAAACGTCCTTCATGTTCCTGCGTAAGGAGCTGCCCGTGCGGCTGGCCAACACCATGAGAGAGGTCAACCTCCTCCCTGATAAACTGCTTAGCCAGCCCTCTGTCAAACTCGTGCAGAAATGGTAAGACACTCCCTCCAGAAATGCTCTTTGTATGGCTGCCAGAGGACAACTTTTATAGTAGTATGATTGTTGCAAGGTTTATAGTCTAATTGTTAAGATGCCTTTTGACCTCTGCTTGATTTATTAGGTACATGCAGAGCTTTGTGGAGCTGCTGGATTATGAGAACAGAAAGCCAGAGGACCCGCATACACTGAACGAGTGAGTGAACGCTCGCTGTATAGAAAGTTAATAAGCACCGTGTGTGTACAGTAAATAAAGCTTTACAACACCCAGTGTTGTATACTTATGTCATTAAGACTAGAGTCCCTCTGATACTGCAGCTAATCCTCTTAGCACACAGAGATCTCTGCTGACTGCTCAGGTAACAGTGTATTTATACAGGAAAAAAAATACCCCTTTGTTAAACAGCCATGTATCGCTGATAAACATAGAGAGGAATGTGGTGAGGCCTTTCTGTTTAGAGAGCACGTTTCCATTAATTGTTCAGTTCAGTGTAAATCACACGGACGATGCCAAACCCCATTCTAGCCGTGCATTTTGCAAAGAAACAACAGCCGCATTTAAAGCTCTGCCTTATTGTTTTTGTGCGTTATAAAATCTGCTTCTTGTCATTTCATCCTCAGTTTCCTGGAGCTCTTGATAGAGATCCGCAACCGCCACAACGACGTGGTCCCCACCATGGCCCAGGGGGTCATCGAGTACAAGGAGAAGTTCGGCTTTGACCCGTTCATCAGCAGCAACGTCCAGTATTTCCTCGACCGCTTTTACACCAACCGCATCTCTTTCCGCATGCTCATCAACCAGCACAGTGAGTCCCCAAAACGACAAAACTCATGTCCCGATTGGCCGCTGGGACCCGTCTGTGCGGCTACATCTCATTTCCACGTGTTTGTGTTTCAGCGCTCCTCTTTGGCAACGATACCAACCCGGCGCATCCGAAACACATAGGCAGCATTGATCCGAACTGCAACGTGGCAGAAGTTGTGAGCGGTAAGTTCAAGAGTTAATTAATACGATCGGTTTAACCCGGAGCGTCCGAGCTGAGCTCCTCCTAACGCAGAGTTTGAGCAGCAGCGTAATCTCGCCGTGTGGGAATGTTTTTGTCTGACTTTTTTTGTTATCCCGAGCAAATATATTCATTCTTCTTATGAGAAGCGTTCTTCTTATATCACAGCAGCCACTCTCTGCAGTGACACGAATCAAACTAAAGAGTATCAGTCTTTGCTGAGCGGGGTGTTTACATAATGATAGTTTTTAAAGGAATTCCAGCAGCGTGGGCCCCGGCGCTGCACTTTCAGTGACTCGAGAAGGGACAGAAACTACATTGGTGACCTGTGAGCAGGAATACGAGGAGAAATGTCGGCTGTTCTGTGGTCTGACTTGTCTTGTTTCGCCTCCTCCATCAGACGCTTATGACACTGCCAAGATGCTGTGTGAGAAGTACTACTCGGCTGCTCCCGAGCTCAAGATTGAGGAATTCAACAGTAAGAGCGCTTTGTGCTTTTATGCATTTATGCTTTAAGCCATTCTCCTCTGTAATTAGCCACAGCACTGTAAAACTGTGCCCTGTTACCGGCCAGTTTAGAGCTTGCGGGCACAGATTGGGATCAGATTTAGTCCTGTAATGATTCCCCACCTCATTTACTTCAAAAGAAGCTGCTTTTTAGCATGTGTTTAATCTTCCTGCTCCTTTCCTTTCCAGGGAAGGCTCCCAAAAGGCCCATCCAAGTGGTGTATGTGCCCTCTCATCTATTCCACATGTTATTCGAGCTCTTTAAGGTACGCAGGCCGGTGTCAGCGCTCCTAACCTAACTGGCCCAGCTCTAATTAAATGCAGTTAAACTGTAACGTGATTATAATTCTTTAACTCAGCTCAGCAGCAGCCCTTAATGAACTCTTGGGGTGTTTGCAGAACTCCATGAGAGCAACAGTGGAGCTTCATGAGAACAGTAAAGAGGGATTGCCACCGGTAAAGGCAAAAGTCACTCTGGGTAAAGAGGATCTCTCAATAAAGGTAAATTGAACACATACATGTTCTTCATTATACCCTTTTTTCTTGTCTTTTTAGTTGCTCCATCTGTCCCCATTTTTTCCCCCTTTGGTCTCTAGATCAGCGACCGAGGCGGAGGAGTTCCTCTCAGGAAGATAGACCGTCTTTTCAACTACATGTACTCCACTGCCCCGACACCCAGCCTGGAGCCAGGAGCTGTCCCGCTGGTACGCTCACTCATAAAATCAAATCAGTATCGAGCTTGGTGACCAAAAGCCTCTTTTAGCTCATGCATTTATTTATTTTTTTAAATCTACGGCTTGGCATTAATCTAAAGTTATTTTCCTTTTCGATACAGGCTGGTTTTGGCTATGGTTTACCAATTTCCAGGCTGTATGCCCGATATTTCCAGGGGGATCTGAAACTGTACTCTATGGAAGGAGTTGGCACAGATGCCGTCATCTATCTGAAGGTGAAGGGAGCTATCCAAATTTGGAGCGTGTTGTAATGATCTGCAAGACATGATGCAGATGAGTGATGAATTAAAGGAAAAACCTGAACCTTGACCCCCACAATGCCTCACTTATGTGGATGCAGTTTGCTTTGGGTCATCATCCAGTTACACTGTCCCATCACTTTTGCAGCATTTGGCTGAATCTGAGCAGCGCGTTCAGCCCTGTTTCAGCTGCCAGCCACACATGCCCATGCCATAACATAAATGCCTCCACCTTGTTAGTCAGATAATGCGGTACGCATCGGATCTTTCCTTCTCCATACTTTCCCCATCATCCTGCCCCGGGTTAATCTCGGTTTCGTCTGTCCAAAGATTTTATTTTTTTTCCAGATCTGTGCAGACTGTTTGAATCCGGCCCCTTCGAGAGTGCAAACAGTAGTTTACATCTTGTTATAAACCCTCTGTATTTACAGGCGTCTCTTGATTGTAGAGTTTCATGATGATCCTCCTACCTCCTTGAGAGTGTTCTTGACTTGATTAGATGTTGTGAAGCTGTTTTTTAAATCATGGAGATAATCTTGTCACCATCCACTTTAGTTGTCTTTGTGCTCTTTCAGGCCTTTTAACGTTGCTGATCTGACCAATGCATTCCCTCTCTCTTTTTTAAAGAGTGTACCAGATTGTTGTTTTTTTTCCCCCGTCTCTTTGTTATCTTCTTTCTAAACATGTGACCAGCACGGGTGATCATCAAAGGTCTCAAAGTGTGATGATTAACCAGAAGATGAGTACCTGAGCTAAGCATAAACCTTGAATCAGAGTAAACACCCTGCATAGCTCTATTCAAGTAGTACCAACAAATCAGTATGAACGCTGTTTCTGGTGGCTTCCAGCATTTAAAGTCTTCACGCTGAGCTAAGCTTATCATCTCCAGCTTCTAGGTTATTTAGACCCATCCAACTCTTGGCAAATAATTAAAAAAAAACATAATAACTCCTTTATTAAAGATAAGTTTTAGGGTTTTTTTCTTGGCTCATGTGTGGTTTTGTTTCTTTTTTTTTTTAAAGGCTCTGTCCAGTGAGTCCTTTGAGCGTCTGCCTGTCTTCAACAAGTCGGCGTGGCGGCATTACAAGACGAGCCCCGAGGCGGACGACTGGAGCAACCCCAGCAAAGAGCCACGTGATGCCAGCAAGTCCAAATACAAAGCCAACAGATAACTCTGCCCAGCTCGCTAGCAAAGCCTTCTCCTGGGAGCCAAAACGCCTGCACTCTGCACAGAGCATGCACGATGAAATGTTGCCCTTGGGTAAACGCCTGGGTTGGGAATTAGACCTGCTTTCACATTCCAGCTGCTAAAGGTTTTGAAAGGACGGAGGTCCTCGACTTATACCCGTACCCAATGGCAACGGCCTTCATCAGCGTAGCTTTCATTGTTGTGGCATCACCACCACTGGCTGTAAAATGTGGTTTAAAATGAACCTCGTCCAAATTGTAGACCCCCAGTGTCTAACCCCTTTACAAATAGCTGGTTATTCTGGTGAACTTTTACAAAGAGACTTCATTTCTCAGACTTCATTTATAGCAGTACTGCTGTCTCGTCCTGTGTCTCATTCACATTGGCCTGCTGCTGCTGACTAGGCTGCTGCCCTGTGCAGCTGAATAAGCGCTCCCACTGCTGATCGAGTGTCTTTCTCGGTAAATGCTGTTTTTCTTTTCTTTTCTTTTTTCCTCACAAAACACAGGCAGAGTCAGGAGAAGGGGTTAGTTCGAGTGCAAGTTAGAATAGGAGGAGGTTTCGCTTCCTTCCTTTCGGATACACTCTTGACTGAACGCACAATTAGGCCAGTGTGCCCTTGTTTTGGCTGCACTCCCGTTTTCAGCCTGGGAAAATGAAAGAGTAGATTATTTATAGAGGGGGGAAAATAATAGGAAGCAATGGATCAAGTGTACACTTTATTTTTAAAGCTCTAGAATTCAGGATTTTATTTAATAGCAGCGATAGAAAGCCTTACCTCTTGGAACGTATGGCGTATTTATTGTTTTAAAGCGTCTGCCTCTGAAGGCTGGAACTTGAAGAGCATTTAAAAAGGGAGAATGTCAGAAGTGGAAGTTGAGCGACTTTCACTTTCTTACCTTCGTTTAGCTTTACTCTTAGAGGATAACCAGCCGCCTGCAGCCCATCCACAGATGGTACTAACCCTCATCAGATATTTCTGCTCTCTGTCCTGATATAACGACCACTAATGGACCAATGATCGTCTCTCAGATGCTTATGAAATGCCGCCGGAGTTGTCTTTTCACTGTGATTCAAATGATAGTAGCGATTATCATTATTAGTCCTTACCTTTTAAAAAGCAACGATTACGAGAGACCTAGCTTATATATTCATTACAGATTTATATAGTCGGACTTTCTCGTCAATAAAACTTACTAACTTACTTTACCTTGTTGTAGTAACAATACTGCATTTGTCATTTTCAGCCACACCAGCACCGTGTATTGTAGAAAACCCCTCGCTAAGAGGGATGGACCTGCTGCATCAGCCGTGGACTGTTTTAAAAAAAAAAGGGGAAAAAAAATCAGGATTTATTTCTGCGTTTCTTAATTTCGTCCTGCAGACGTTGCCGACATGCCGCGGCGGATGAGCAACTTGCTCGCAGCTTGGACTTGTTTTCCTAACAATGCTTCATCCAGTCAGCCTTGTCTCCCCCTTTGTGGTACTTACTAATCCTTACAGTCTTCTACGTTTGAACAAAGTTTTTGCATTTTTTAAAAAAAAAAAAAAAAGTACTTTTGCTTTTGTTAACATGAGTGGATCTGACTGAGTGAGAAGCTAAATGTTGGAGCTGATGCCTGAGAGGCTTTCAGTTTATTTACACGACGAGATTGTGCACTGTTTACCTTTTGCTTTTCCCTTTTCTTTTGCATTTGGCACTGGCACATGATTGCTTTTATTCCTCTTTTAGTGATTGTACGTTTTTAACTTTATTTTTCCTTATTTATACAATAGGAAGTCATGCGGAAAACACAGGTGAGGGTTTGGATAAGTCGGCGGAGGAAAATGTGGTCAGAGGAGCAGAGCCTCCTGGGCACTGAAATTCCGCATCAATCCATCCACTTTTTTTTGGAACATGGAGCATATTCAGGAACTTTTTCTTTTTTTTTTGTGCACTTTACTAATCCTACATGTATATTTCAACCTCATGTAGCGTTCATAAAATCACTGCAGACCTCTATCAGGAACTAATTAAATCAGGTCAGATCCCAGGTCAGGACTCACTAATAGTAACGCAGTTTTTGGAGCTACTGAAAAAGACCAAACGTAAACGAGTAACGGCTCAAACCTGGATTTATTATGATGGGATGATGGGAGATTTTCACCAGTCTGGGCTGACCTTACTTTTCTCATCTCATCTCATTGAAGTCAGTGTGGAAACTGACTTACTCACTGTCAGATCTAATCACTGCCAATGCCTTTGTAACCTGCCAGTCTGACTGATACTCGGCGACGGTCCTGCCGTAGAGGATGAGCTGCGTTATAGGTTAGTGGTTGACGTGTAGGTCCTGTTGTAGACCAGTCGCCTAAAATCCACATCTTTATCACAGCTATATTTCCAGTTTCCATCGTTTATTGAAATGAATATCTTCTACTTTTAGCAGTTTACTGTTAAAGACTGTCTCTGTGGTAAGAGTGTTTTAGAAAATATTCCTTATATATATATATATAATGTGTATGCTGTACATACATCCAGTGTGGAGTGATCAGTGTGTTTTCCACCTTACTGTACATCCCAGCTTAAATACTGTATTTGTATCCACAAATGCCTGGATAAGAGGTGGTCATGCAGACATCCACATACACCAAAAATAGTTTCTTATATTGTGATTCAGCATGAGATGAACTTCCAATACCAACTGTCAAACATTACAATTAAAGAGAATTGCTGTTGTGTGTAATCAATGTGGGTTTTTTTTTTTTTGGGGGGGGGGGGTCTATCGTGCTTTAACTTTTTAGCAGGTTAAAAAGTCTAAAAGTCCAGTTCAGATTCCGTTACACAGTTTTTGTTTTATTTACATTTTGAGCCATTTGAACATTAAAATTAATTCAAATTAAAAAAAAAAAAAAAAAGACACATTCCCAAAATTTGTACACATAGTGCAGATTAACATATAGTGCGTACAGGACGTTAGGGTCTCTACATTGCATTATAGGGTACTTATTGTGTTGCTGGGGTGGAAGAGAGGTCCGCTCAGGCAGACGTTTCCAGTAGTCGTAACGAAAACAGCGCTATGCTCAGGCGTTTGAAAACCTGACAATTCACCCGGAGAGCTTTCTTTTTTCTTTTTTTTTTTTTTATGAGATAGTTCAAGTATCATCAGAGTTTGTCAGGTTTTTGTGGACGGCTGACATCAAATTCCAAAGAGCCCCAAAAAAAAAAACCTGCTAAACATGGAAAACTGCTTAAAATTACATGGCTTTTTTTTTTTTTCATAGGTGAGACGTAACATTTGTGAGGGCTACTGAATGGCTGTGGTACCAAAAGATTTGTTTGCATGGCTAGACGTGAGAGTGATAACATCTCCTCTCTTTGTGGAGTGTAAAAGATGCAATTTACATTCAAGAGGTTAATAAATGAAGGCTGTTTTTTCTGTTTCATCGCAATATTTGGCGCCGTGAGCCTCGAGGGCTCATTTTCAGGGTCTGTCTTACAATCATCTCAAAACATGTTTTAAAAATTGTGTTTATGTTGCTGAAAACCTTTCACCTAACCTGGCACCTATCATCTACTTTAGAATTTTAGAACTTTACAATTTAATTCCTGCAGAGAAGTTCATATGAATATCTTCAGGAACACCACTGAAACAAGCTCGTTTTTGGGACCCTGATCTAAAACAGCACAGGCCATGTGTTTGAGTGCAAACAGGTTATCCAAGCGTCGCCTCTGCTATTCTACTTTGCAGGGTCTCTCGTCATTTCAACTAGCACAAAATTACACAAAAATGAATGAAACCCGGTCGGGTTTACACGACCTGGAGGAATGACTGTAAGACAAGGTGTTTCTGTAACTCTGTGCCTATTCACAGCAGTCACGAGAAAACATGGCATCTTGAAGAGAAACTGATAATCTCACATAATAGGACATTAAAAAAAAACCTGTTGATATATTAAGCAGGCTGTTTGACAGTCTCTATCAGTGCTGGACAATCCAAAACAAATTCAAAGGTATCGCACAGGATTCTCGTCCTTACAAAATCTGAAATTGCGTCCTCATCCTCTTCTTCCTTCCTCTCCCCTTGTCTCCTTGGGTGCTCACACGCAACATGCCAACATGCCGAGCTCTGCAGCTCAGGACTGCGTTCCCCGTGATCACTGCATTGCATATTTGCAACATCCTTGAGGATAACTGTTTTTCAGTTTTTCCGCCAGTGTTTGTAGTAGTATTTGTGAGTGGCTGAGCACTTCACAGACAGTGAGTGAAGTGTGTGTGTGTGTGTGTGTGTGCGCATGTGTGTTTGTGTGTGTTTGAAGCAGTCCGTCTATTTCTCGTCTTCATCCCCTTCACTCATGCTGCTTATAGAGGCAGACGCTCCTTTAGGGGAGGTGGGGGGCGAGGGCCGTGCGTTGTGCCAGCGGGCGGGGGGCGATGGGGGAGAGGGGGAGCGCAGGGGGGACAGTTCGCGGGGAGGGCTATTGCAGGGCGACTCTCTGGGGGACAGAGCGTAGGAGAGCATTCGACCGCTGCGCTCCTGAAACACTTGTTTCTGCGCAGACAGAGGGGGGAAGATTGAAATGTCGTTAATCAGATCACGTTATGAGAAAACGGTTGTTTTAATGAAGAGGTACCTACCCATGTCCCATCGGGTCCAAATAATTCCAGGAAGTTTCCAATAAATTCTCTGGATTTCTCTTCCCATTTCTGAATGAGGTCGTGGCTCTTTTCCTCCACACGGTAAACGAAATGCTTGCTCTTTTCCTCGACTGTACGAACTTTCTCCTTCATGCGATCCACTTGGTTCTGTAGCCGGTACTTCTTCTCCTGGGGGCATCAGGGTCATATTGAGCTAAATTGTTACAAACTAACACACCCTTCCTGTTACTGTCTCAAAAGAGGGAAATCTGCTTCCTTTCAAAATCCATACACACTTAATGGAAATTCTCGGAAGAATAATGCTCGTATGATACAGTCTTCTTCTTCTCCTTACGTCATACATCATAGCAGGTCTTGCTGCCACCTTGTAAACCTTCCCTTTCACTCCTGCTGCTATTGCCCAGAGTTTCACAATCGGTGCATCCAAAATCTGTTTCTCATATTAAATCTGGGTTGTTTAGAGACACAATAAGTGCAGCAGGTATAGACTGTAGACTGCTCTTACATTGATGTAGCTGACATTAAGCTCCTTGGCCGTGTATCCGCGTTGAAGGTTGCGTCGGGCGTAGACGTCGTAGTCTCTGACAATTCTCGTAATCAAGTCAGAGGTTGAGATTCCTTCTGTGCGTTGTGTGGGCACAAACATCCCTGACACACACACACACACAGCAGGTATGTTTTAAGGTTAAAAAAACACCGTTTATGTTCCTTTAATCACCGTACACTGACCTGCCTCCTTGATGTGTTTATAAACATCCTCACTTCCCGCTGAGGAGTACGGAATATCATCATGAGCCACAAAATCGATCTGAGAAATAATCAAAGGACACGTACTGTATGGAAGAAAAGACGGCACTGGCAGAGAAACACAAGGTGAGGAAAACTCAAGTGAACATACAGCGGGTTTCTCAAGTGGAGCTTCTGCAAAATATGCATGCTTAAAGAAGGACGTGGCAGGATTTCAGAATCAGAAAAACTTTATTTGGTCGTAAACACATCATTTCACACACGGGGCCGTATTCACAGGCGTCTCATCGTTAGAGGGCCCTTAAATGATAAAGAAAGTCTCCTTACTCACGACATAGCATCTTTCTCAAGTCATTTACTCGCTGCCTACAGCTATTAGTTTACAGCTGTTAGGTTTATGTCACTGAATGTGAATTTTGAGCTATGAGTCTGGCATAACTTCACCGATTAGGAGCTACATTTGGCCCTGGATTTTTTGTGAACACGGCCCCGAGGTGTTTCGTGCAGTTTAATACTCGGATGCTCCAAACAAGCTCCCACACACGCACCTTGTGTTTCTCCAGGAACTCAGGTGTGAGAGTCCAGGGCGCATCTCTCAAGACCTCGTCGACATAGCGGCAGTGTCTCAGGGCTTCGTAGCGCTCGTGCTCCGTCATGACTGTGAAGCCCTTGTACTTATGAGTCAGTTCATCGCTGCACACTGTTCCGAGAACACAGCAGGAAAAGAAACAAGACTGGTCAATCAGATTGTGTCAGCGAGACACACATGCATGCATGGGCTGTTTCGAGCGTGTGGTCGGTCTTACCTCCTACTATGAGGTAGGTGTTCGGAAAGAGATTCTTGGCCTGCATGAGAGCACGAGCGTGTCCAGAGTGAAACAGGTCAAAGATGCCATCCGCGTAGACTCTGACCGGCCGGTCCACTGAAAATACACAACAGTACAACAACGCAGGACCGGGTAAGCACAAATGAGTGCACTGGTGTGCCGTTAGAGTGACAGTTAATGTAGCTTCAAGTCACATAAAAGATGCAGGCTGCAGAGGACTTTTACACACCTTCACCTAGAACCACAGAGTGTGAATTTGTCCAAACCACAGACCCCCGGGGCAAATTAGAACTACCTGTAGTAGTGGTGACCAATTTCGGAGAAACTACGCTGAACATCTTTAGTTTCAGTAACTAGCTACACTAAAAATAAAGTAACTCAAGAGTATTTAGAGAGTGCACACAGCGGCTGAACAGTCCCTCCATACATGAGAGTCCCTTTCAAATAGCATACTAACAGACAGACAGGAAAGAAAGAAAGAAAGAAAGAAAGAAAGAAAGAAAGAAAGAAAGAAAGAAAGAAAGAAAGAAAGAAAGAAA
>JAVDPK010000925.1:195783-215075 GCA_034780415.1 Cichlasoma orientale | reverse complement strand
ACACACACACACACACACACACACACACACACACACACACACACACACACACACACACACACACACACACACTATGCGCACTGCAAGACGAAAAAGAAAAAGGCGCGGATGCCCTACCGTTCGGGGATGAGGGCAGGTGTGCTCAAGCTCCTCCATTATTCCCAAAGACTCATGGGATGCAGCTGTGGTCCCTTTGATATGTGACTCAGCATCAGTGAGACGATGCCTCTCTCCTCTCCTCACCGGTCTGTCTCTGTCTCCTTCCTCTGCCCCCCCCCCCCCCGCCCACTCTCTGCTCTGCCTCTCTGTCTGCCCTCTCCTCATCCTCCTCCTCCTCCTCTCTGCTGCAGAGACGCAGAGGAATTGCAGAGTACTCACTCTGTCTATTTTTTGGAACCACAAAACTCTGCCTTCAGCATTACCATAATAATAATAATAATAATAATAAAAGAAGCATCAGGCACTATCGATTAAATGGCGATGTTGGTCGCGCTTCAACATACAAGACTTCTCAGAGCTAAAAGGCCCTTAACACTGTCTGCTCAGGGGTGCCCCTTAAGGCTATATGTGGAAACACAAGAACACTCTTCTGATTGCTTGACTCCAAGGTGAAATCCTTGCACGTGAAAACATATCTGACAAAAATTTTTAAAAAATCTGATTTCGGTTTGCTATTATCTGTCTGTTTATTACTGTCTATTAACAAGTAAGCACGGATTCAACCTAAAACAGTGCAGCGATGAAGACAGAGATTATCCGGTCACCTTTTTACGAGTCGTGAGTGAGTCCGTGTCTGCATAAACGATCTCTGCGCGCTCAGGCACTTTCTCCATGGCGACGGAAAAGAGGAGAGAGAGAGCACCGTGAGGTAACCAATGAGAGGAGAGCTTCGGAAGCCCGGCAGTATAGGCGGTGAGGATTGGTGGAGCAACCCATAGCACCATCAGTGAAAGATAGTACTGAGTGGCACCACTGTCCGCCAAACGCTGATTTAAATAGAAGTATGTGGATTTTCACCTGTGTGCCGTGGCTTACCTTTTTGTGAGACTTGTGGACACACCTGATTGTGAAAAACAATGAAATTTTGGCAGTAGTTAAAAAAAACTGTGCTGGCAGGTTTAATGTCTTTTGATGCGTGACTCTGAAGGCAGAATAAGCCCCTATAAAGTCCAGCAGTTACTTTTAGATGCTACAGTCGCATCTTATTTTAATATTTGGCCCATTTTTTTAGTGTTAGTTTCAAACTACTCACACAAGTTTACCCTCCAAGCTACTTGCCAAACTTTCCCCCCGTGATTTCTTTAAAGCAGGCAACAACTGTATAAATAACTGTATAAATTTCATATAAAGAAACAATTATTCTAATATTTGATTAGGGATTTTCCTTACCTTCAGGGATCCTCTTCTGCAGCAAAAAGGCGCGACAGCTGCGCAACAGGAGTGCGCTCTGACGCGTCTTTGTTTCACCATGGTGGCCCCGAATCAAACTAAATATCCGAATCGATTCAGGCTCACTTTTCTGTCTGATTTGCTCTTTATAAAGTAAGCAAGCTGCCTGTTTTGGCTCGTGCGCAGCGGCAAGAGTGCAGCAGAGCAACAGCGAGCTGTTTGTCCACTCTGACCAAAGGACGCATCAGCTGCTCACCGCTGATGCGCAGCGACAACTGCGGGCCACAGTCCATATAGCAGAGCTTATGGTGGACTAATTCAGCCATGACGCTTTCTCATATTGTTCCACTCCAAACGGCTTAACTCATGCAATCTGTTATCCCAATGAGAAAAGTGAATAAGCCTAATGTGTCCCCATGAAAAAAAAAATAACATGAGTACTACAACCGGCCTTAGTCTGCAGCTTACTGTACAGCCCATGTAAGACCTGGCGGAGTAATCACTGTCATTTAATGTATAGAAAGCCAAAATAGACCGTGGGAATGGAGGACAAAACACGCTTTGTGTTTTCATTATTGGACGCACTGTGTCTCTGTGGCCCCAATCTGGGACAGGAATCTTTTGTCCTCTCCATGGACCGGTCTGGTTGCTGTGGAAACGAACTTCACTGGGGTACCCAGGCTTTGAAAAACAGGGGAAATAATGCCCCCAGTGCTAAAATATGCGAATTTATAGATTGATTGATTGATTGATTGAAAAATATATTTTTTATTTTTGTGTTCTTGTTTTGTTTCTTTTAGTCAAAATTCAATGCCCCGGAAATTTTTCAAATGAATGAAACCAGTAAAGTTGTTTGAACCTCGTACAATATGAGTGTATACTGATGTTGGAATATACAGTACCAATCAAACCTTTATGTAATTTATTAACCTATAAATTGCCTTTTAAAAAACGGTTTTTACCGAATTTAGCTTATAAACATAAATTTTCTTTGAGTTCTGTTTCTTTGATTGCATTTTAAACTGGTTTAAAGCTTCGGTTTATAAGTAATAGTTACAAAAACGACCTTTCAGTGTTGTAAATATTGCAGAGTCAAAATGTTGACTGTATTTTGAGCGCATGCTCTATTCGCACCAGCCAGATTAATTACGGCACAGCCCACTGAGGTAGACGAATGCTTACACTACACAACACCGCCACCGTGCGGACAGAACAGAGACGGCGTTCCATTTTATTGGTTGAGCGCGCTGTGGCGTCACTTCCTACATATGACTTTCCCCGGGAAGACGATTTGGCGCGAGTTGTTCTGTTGTTGTGTTGACCTGCCATCAGCGTACGAATAAATAAGACAAAAAGCACGTTCCTCGTCATGGCTCCAGTGTCAAACCCTGACAAAGACATGGACGCTCCGGACGGCGGTGAGTTTGCGTGTCGGTGGCTGTTTCGCTGATTATTTTTTTTGCAATGGGAAAGCGAAGAAGCTAGCTGACAAGTTAGCTAGCTCACGTATTCGTAATACACCTGCTATCAGACTACAGTCATTAACACTGGAAGTACCCACGTTTGTCTAGTAGTAGCTGGTATTTTTCAGGGTGCAACAGTGTTGTTAAGGTTCAAGTAGGAAGACATGAAGGTAAATAAAGGTGGCTAACAGAAGTGCGCTGCTGTGGCGGTCTGTTAACTTGCCACTAAAACCTTCTGTGCCGCTTCCAGAACGAAAGAAAGAGACCTCAGCCGATCAGTCAATCAATAAAACGACTATCAGCAAGGCGTTTAAATTTCGTATTAAAACAGGATTATTTGTTGGGAGAAACGAGCTCATACTGTATTGTCCTGATGCTCTCCACAGATGATGGAAGTGAAGCCTGCGGTTTGGCGAAGTCTCGCTCCAGACGGGAGAAAAGAGAGAAGGTGGGGAGGAAGTCTGCACTGGAACAGCTCAAGAAGGCTAAGATGGGGGAGAAGATCAAGTATGAGGTATGAAAGCAAAGCCGTGTCATTGTGGTTCCTTGTTTCAGCTGTGGGAGTGAATTACATATTACATTAAATTATCCACTGAGCGGCCTGATTTCTCTTACTGAATTAAACAGGTATTGACTTCTTCTGTACTGATTGCTTCAGTGTGGTTTAAAAAGCCAAATCTGATCACATATCTGAAGGTTTACTTTTTCAGCATCTATTTTTGACTCTCTTATAATTCGTGCTGTTTTCCAACCTGTGATATTGTATGTGGGTTTCATATTTGTACAACTGTGCTGGTGTTTTCCAGGTGAAGGAGTTTAGCAGTGTGTATGAGGAAGTGGACGAGGAGGAGTACTCAAAGATGGTACGAGAGAGGCAAGAGGATGACTGGATTATTGATGATGGTAAGTTTCAGTTTCCTGAATCCACTTCAGGAACATGTGGATTGTGTTGAAATCCTAATTGCTTTATCACCTCTCTTTTTTTTTTTTTTTTTCCCAGATGGAACAGGATACGTGGAGGACGGAAGAGAAATCTTTGACGATGATTTAAACGATGATGTAGTAGAAGACAAAAGGGGTAAACACAAGGAGTCGATTACATTTTTGAGATTAGGTTGTGGCCGAACATGCACAGATCAGGTGTGTGAAGAGGTTTTGTTTGTTTTTAGCAGGAAAAGGAGGCGCCAAAGGAGCCAACTCAAAGAAGAGTGTGAAGAAATCTGTTGTAGCCAAGCCCAACACCATTAAGAGCCTGTTCATGAACAGTAATGTCAAGAGGCCAGCTGAGGTGTGTATTTGCTAGCATCTTTGATCTGCTTCTGTTAAAAATGCCCCCAAGTCTGCCCCCGTGCAGGCCTGCATGTAATGATTTCTGTGTCTCATCACCTGCACGTTACCTTGGATATTTCAGTGGGTGGAAAGCACAACCCCAAGCCCTTTTTTGCTCGTGCGTTTGCCTGATGTTTTTGTATTTTTCTCTTACAGAAAGATGTGGACTTGTCCAAAGATGACCTGTTAGGGGATATCTTACAGGACCTGCACTCTGAGGTTAGTAGTGCTTCATTTAAAAATGTGACAGCAGCCTATAAAAAGGTGTTCCACAGTTAACCACACTTTAGGTTGTGCGTGCTATCTCTAAAACCTGCAATGTTTGATTCAATTTTCACATTACTTCGATTTTTTTTCTTTTCTTGTTTAGGCGTGATGGCACATTGCCGTCTCCTTTCTTTCCCTCCTCTTGGTGTCTTTATTTTGTCTAATATGCTCCGTCTTTCCAGAAACCAGCTCTTCTGACTCCTCCACCAGTGGTGACTCTAAAGAAAAAGAGGTCTGTGGGATCACCCATGAATCCCTTCTCCATCAAACCTCAGTTGCCAAAGGTAACCCCCAATCACAACAATCAGAGCAAAGCTCTTTAGCTATATTTATAAGGTGGTTTAGTTCAGATAATAATGAAACATCATGCCTTGGATAGCAGGACTTACCCTCAACTGCAGGGCTAAAAGCAAAAGCGATTCGACCGCCACCTTCAGGCTCTGCCCCCCGGCCGTCAGCCCGGCCTTCTTCCTCCACATCTGCACCTCCTCTGGAAAAGCAGAATGTTAAAGTGGAGGAGCTGAAGGAGGAAGAAGAAGAAGAAGAAGGTGATAAAGTCTCTGGCTTTTTGCTTCTTTTTTTTTGTTGTTAAAAGGTTTATGCACTAACTTTACATTAACATGTTACTCAGTGAATGATGCGATGGCATTTGATGGGGTGGACTTTGATGAACCAATGGAGGTCGGCCTCGAGGTGGAGGAGACGACTGTAGTTAAGAACGATGCTGAGCCTGAAGCTAAAGCAGCAACAGTGGCTGCAGTTAAAGTTGAGGCCAAAGTTGAAGCTCTGGACCCAGTCCTCATGTGAGTTTTTCTGTTGTTTACTTCAGCCTCATCTTATTACTACATTTGCTGTCTCTTCCATTCTAGTGGAAAAGAAAGGAAGGGCAAGGAAAATATAAAATGCACATAGCCAAGTTAACCCGATATTTACCTAAGGTAATTTAAATGCCATTTAAAACAGGTGTTTACACCTGGGGCATCTATTCCCCTTTTTTGAGTAACTCCAGGTCAAAAAAAACAAACTCTAAACCATATTGTCAACTTGCATGACATCACAAATGGATTCCCAGCAGGTCAACAGCAGTCAGACTTGAGTTCCTCATGCCTGGAGCCTTTTGTTGCCTGCTTTTATATTCACTGTTTTGTGCAGTCACTCTGACGATAACAGGTGCAATTAGCGTGACCCACAGTGCTAATTATATACTAAAACGGGAATGCTTCACGTATGAGCAACTGAGTTTCAGCAGTTTCTTTGCTGTATTCCTTTTCAAGGGCCAGCAGAATCGGAAGCTCTTGGGGACAAGAGGAGGAGGGCGGAGTCAGCGACGCTCCAGCCGAGGTGCAGGTCGACTCCAGCCGACTTCCGCTGGTGGAGGGGCCAGACGGGGAGCAGGCTTTCCGCTTCTACTGGTTGGATGCCTTTGAGGACCCCTACAATCAGCCAGGTGAGTCAGTGAGGATAAAAGACAATGCAGTTCCACGTTCAAACAATCACAGGCAGGTTTGTAGAGCACAGTCTGATACCTGAATTTAAATTAAAGGTGTGGTGTACCTGTTTGGAAAAGTATGGATTGAGTCTGCAAAGTCTCATGTCAGCTGCTGTGTTACCGTCAGGAACATTGAGCGGAGCGTGCACCTCCTGCCCCGCGAACACGTGAGTTTCATCCGTCCAAGAACCCGATTAACATCCGCATTCGTGTTCCTGTGAACCTTCTCTTACATTCAGGATAAATTCACAACCTGTGACGGCAGAAAGCGGTTTGATTGTGTTGTTTAACTCTTGCTAAGATTTCATTTTTGATTCACTGTATGAAGCTATACTTGCTGGAATCTAAGAAGTGAGATGAACGTTTGTACAAAATGGAGTAAACAGATTATGTCGAAATATCTTCTGATTAAAATGTCTAATTCGTGTTTGTATCATATTCAACAGAAAACAAACCCCAAGACGGGGGAGGTGTCCGACACTCCCGTAGGGATGATGGATGTCTACCAGGAGTTCAACGCGCTCTCTGAGAAGTTCAAGATCATGAAGTTCAAGTCGAAGGTCAGCGCTGACCCTGTTTGTGGACTGCAAAGTGTGAATGTCGTCATGTTTTTAACTCGTGTGTTTTCTTCGTGTTCTCCGTGCAGAAAGTGGTGAAGAGCTACGCTTTTGAAATTCCCGATGTGCCCAGTCAGTGCGAGTACCTGGAAGTCAGATATTCCGTGAGCAGACTCGTATATACACAATTCCCAGATTGTCCAGACCTTTAGCTGTTTGTGTTGAAATCGCATTGAATTCTTTGGTAAATGTTGCTTTTGTAGGCCGAGTTCCCCTCACTACCTTCTGACCTTAAAGGGGAGACCTTTTCCCACATTTTTGGAACCAATACATCCAGTCTGGAGCACTTTCTGCTCAGCAGGAAGATTAAAGGTCCTTGCTGGTTGGATATCAAGTCACCACGTAAGTAGGACATCTAGACTGCCACAGTTTACGTCCTTTCATTTTATTTGTAAGGAATTTTGCAAAAATTTCCTTATTTATAAACTGAATTCTTCACCTTGTCCATGTTAGAGCTAATGAGCCAGCCAGTCAGCTGGTGTAAGGTGGAGGCTCTCTCTCTGAGGAGTGACTTGGTCACTGTGGTCAAAGACCTTCCTCCTCCGCCACTCACTGTCATGTCCATCAGTCTCAAGACCGTCCAGAACCCTAAAACTCACCAAAACGAGGTCAGAACGCTGTCAGCTCCACACATGATCAAATGTTCTGATGAATGGCGTTAATTTCACGTTGTTCTCAAACAGACTGACTACTAATACTAATGAAGCAAGGACTTAATGCAGTCATTTTCCCTGCAGATTGTGTCTCTAGCTGCGCTTATACACTATTGCTTCCACATGGATAAAGCTCCTCCTCAACCTCCATACCAGAATCATTTCTGTGGTGAGTTTCTTTTCCTGATGTTGCACGAGTGTAGCAGACATGAAAAACATTTATGAGACTGTAACTTTTTTTGCACATCGTTATATATGGGGGGGTGCAAATTATTTTATCCCCTGCTGAATTTGAATGGAGTTGTGATTTTATTGTTTGTCTTCCCAGTGATCAGTAGACCAGCTGACTGCATCTTTCCTTACGACTTTAAAGAGGCTGTGAGGAAGAAGGTGGGCTCTTATCTGGATGTAGACCTCAGCTTGTCCGCACTCATTCATAAACTGCATGCTCACAAATTGCTGCTTAAAAAAAATGTATACAAACATTCTATAAACAAATCTGGGATTAATAATCGTTTTCTCATGTGGATCCTTCTCGAGTTCCCCTGCGATGGTTTGCGCACAGCGCAGGTGTTGCCACTCAGGATCAATAATTGTATGAGGGGATAGCATCTTTTGCACACATTGTTGCAGAAGCACTCATTTTAAATATCATTCTGTCATGTTCATTTAATCGTGGGAAGCCAAAATCTTAATCCAGATTAAAATTCGGTTATTTGTGCAGCTTCACACGGAGTTTATATAGGAACTTTTTTTTTTACTTTTTACAGTACCTTACAGAATGGTATGCAAGTATAACTTATGCAAAAGATATTTTGGATTGATGACTGTATGTCAGTAGCAAGATGCTGTATTTGAGTGAAGACACTGATGGTGCGGTTCCTTCCCTCTGGTAGAATGGGAAGGTGGAGATAGCTTCTACAGAGAGGACCTTGCTCGGCTTCTTCCTGGCCAAGATGCACAAGATTGACCCTGATGTGCTGGTGGTGAGTAGGAGACATTAAGATTGTGATTATGAATTATTTTATTAGGTCTAATGTTTCTCCCAGATTAAAAACTCTGTGCGTTTTTGTTTTCTGTAGGGTCATGACATCTTTGGATTTGACTTGGAAGTTCTTCTGCAGCGGATCAATGTGTGCAAGGTTCCCCACTGGTCAAAAATTGGGCGCCTCAGGAGGTCCAACATGCCAAAATTAGGGGTAAGAAAAAAAATGATCTAGGACTTGTTTCTTCGAACATACTAAAAAATCCCAAACAACTAAATACTTTGTTTGTTGTGCCGTTTGTGCCGGTGCTTTCGTATCTGCAGGGTCGTAGTGCCTTTGCAGAGAAGAGCGCCACCTGTGGGCGTCTGGTGTGTGACGTGGAGATCTCGGCCAAGGAGCTGATTCGCTGTAAAAGTTATCATCTGACAGAACTCACAGCTCAGGTGCTGAAGACTGAGAGAATCACAGTCCCCCAGGAAGATATTAAAAATCTTTACAGGTACATACATTAATACATTTAAATACAATATATACATACATTCTGTATATATGTATGTATTGTTCACAAATCAATGTGGGAATGAATATGTGTACACTAATATATGAATGAATATGTGTGTCAGTGACTCTCCTCACCTCCTCTACCTGTTGGAGTTGACATGGACAGATGCCAAGCTGATCCTCCAGATCATGTGTGAGCTCAACGTGCTGCCGCTCGCCCTGCAGATCACCAGTATCGCCGGCAACGTCATGGTAACACCAACAATGCTGCTGTTTCTCCTAACACCATTTAATATGCACAATGTTCTTATAGTTTGGCAGACAGTTTGCTGAATAGCATTGGGACCGGCAAGCTGTTTCTAGGTTTCTTCCCAGCAGTTTTCACACTTACTGTTTTAGTTTAGCTTCATCGCGTCACTTCTAAGAATATGAAGGAAATCACTTAGCAAGCAAAAGTAAGGACTGAAGGTGGTTAGCTTCAGGGGCTAAAAACACAGAAAACAGAAAGGCTAATGAAGTGGGTCGTGTTGAGTAGCGCTGTATGGAACCAGGCTTGAGGAGATTCATAAGGATTTAGGCTGCATCAGTATGTGACTGCGTGCTGTTGATGTCAGAGCTGTGTGCTGTAGGGCTGGGCAAAAAGCTAAAAAAAATCATGTTGATATTTTTGTGCTGGGTGGCGATGTGCGCTGTATACTTTGGTATTTTCTATAAAAGCAACAGGTGAAATGTTAAAAGCATCGTTATTCAAAAAGACGGCTCAATTTAAGAAGCGTAAAATGTAATTATAGGGTCATATTTTAAAGCGGTTGGTTTCTGGAACTGCAGTTTTCAGGAAACTACTAAAACAATTTGACATATTTATGTTTGAAAAATCTGTTTTCATTCATAGTTCCAGAAAATTAGGTGTCGGTGCCAGTAATAACAGAAAGACACGATTCTTGGTATCCAGTTTGACACCACGGTTCAGTTGGTGCTATAGTCTGACGTCTGACTTGATTCAGTTCCAAGCTCACACATTTTCCCGTTTTCTGTGAGGCAGGAATCCTCGTTCTGTAAGCCTTAATAGCCGTACGGGAGAGAAAATGTCCTGGAAGCTGAATCCTTGTCTCTGCCTCATCTCTGCAGTCTCGTACTCTGATGGGAGGCCGCGCTGAGAGGAACGAGTTCCTGCTGCTTCATGCCTTCCACGAGAAAGACTACATCGTCCCTGACAAGCCTTCTTTCAAAAAAGCCCAGCTAGAGATGGTAAACAAATAACACACACAGCTGAGTTTTTGATTTTTCTAGTCAGTTATTTAACATGCCTCCCCCTTTTCCCCCTCTTTTTATTTTATTTTTGTGTGTTCCAGCATGAAGGAGAAGATGATGTGGATGCAGGCAAAGGCAAGAGGAAGAAGAAGGCAGCCTATGCTGGAGGTCTGGTACTGGATCCTAAAGTTGGTAAGCGCTGTGTGTAACTAAAGAGTGTGTTTGCCTGTTCGTGTTTACTTTGTTATATTAAGTCTCTTCTTCTCATTTACAGGTTTCTATGATAAGTTCGTGCTGCTGCTTGACTTCAACAGTCTGTATCCTTCAATCATCCAAGAATTCAACATCTGCTTCACCACTGTGCAGAGGGAGGCTCAGAACGCGCGGAAGAAGAACGAGGTAGTGTTCAAAAACTGCGGCGACAAGACCAGCGACTTTATTGCCAAATGCTTCAGTGCCAAGGTTCCCAGTTCCACACATGTACCTCGTGTTTTTCGCAGGAGGACGAACCAGAGGAAATTCCCGAGATTCCAGATCCTAGCCTGGAAATGGGAATCCTGCCCAAGGAAATCAGGAAGCTGGTCGAACGGCGTAAACAGGTCAAGCAGCTCATGAGACAGCCAGACCTCAACCCGGATCTCTACCTGCAGGTACACACCTGAACACACACAAGCTGTAGATGTTGCACCTGTGAGCTCATATTAATAGCAAAGTTATGTTTTTATGGTCACATAATTGGAATATTAATTGGATCTGTGGGGATTTGATCCCGTGCAGTTATAGAAAAAAGTAATTTATTTTCATTAGCTGGAGGTACCATATCTGATTTACTAAATCTGTTGTGAAATGTTTAGCTGTGCTACACTTTTAGCCGCTTTCCCCACTAAAATATTTTTGTCCCTCAGTATGACATCCGCCAGAAGGCTCTGAAGCTGACTGCTAACAGTATGTACGGTTGCCTGGGATTCAGCTACAGCCGCTTTTATGCCAAGCCACTTGCCGCCCTGGTTACACACAAAGGTAGAGAGGTGAGTACATAAACACACTGGCGGCACTGTAGACTTTGTGGACACGCTGTGAAGCCTTGATTCCTTATGCAGATCCAAATAGTGGGGTGTCTTAATAAATAAAGTTTTTTCTGATTGAACATGAATGCTACAAAATATACTCAGACTGATTTAAATACGGATTTACCCTGGTTTCTTTTTTAAAAGTACAAATACCCCCATTTTCATCCACAAGAGGGCACTGCTACATTATATTCAACACTGTGCAACACTGCTTACTCTGCCCTATTTTCTTTGACTTCTCATTTGTTTTTTGCTTTATCCCGACTCACATTTGTCTCTGCAGATTTCTTTCTTACTCCCTCACCCCGTGTCCCTCTTTCTTCCTTCTAAATATGATCATATCTTCAAGTTCATTTTGTCAGAACTGGAGACTTGCTTTATTTTCGGTGATATCAGTGACACTATGCAAGTATTTTCCAATAACAGAATGCCACAGGCACTCTTGAATCTCACACTCTCCATTTAAAGTCTCATTGTGTAAGCACTTCTTTCAGCACACAAATGGAATGACAGGGGCATGTACGCTCAATAAATTGGTGCAAAGCAGCATGTGTACTGCATGACATAAACAGCTAAAGCTGGTATTGTAACTGAACTCCCCGCCCCCCCCCCACACACACACACTCTCTCCCACCATGTCAGTGGTAGTACTCATGTTCATTTAATGAGCTCTAACAGTACAAGTCCTCAGCAGAGGCATCAGGCTTTGCCTCAGGGGAGTCCTTCATTAAGATCCCCTTACACACTCATTGTGCTCCCTAATAGAGGGCAGGGCAGTAACTCACTGTGCCTGTTTGTTATTTTGTCAGTCCGTTTGGGCCTCCAGTCATGCTTGTTGTTCAGCTGATAGAGCTACATTGTTAAAGTTGTGTATTGGATTTGCTGCTGCAGGTGGGAGTTTCTGTCCTTCAACACTCACTGCTTATATCTCGTAGCTTGTATTTGTCAACAGCCAGAGGTAGATGGGTTCATTTACTTTTTTACCTCTCGCTCGCTTTACATAAACCAGGAAGCATCACCGATCTCAGATGAGAAGTAGGCTAGATTTCCATTGTTTGAAGACTTTGTGCTTGCCTGAATGACTAGTTTTAGAAGCCTTAAATGTAATCATCTGGAATGTATTTTAACAGGGCTACAGCTAGCAGCTATTTTCACGACCTTTCTTGATGATTTATTTGGTGTGTAAAAGCTGAAATCCCAAAGTTAGTTATCACACCAGGCCAAGAAATCCAAATTTAGTTGGAGAGCATGCTGACATAGATGTCACCATTAGTGAACCACATTAAGACAGATGTGCAGTTACGCCTTAAAGCTGATTTCAGGCTGGAGCCTGAAAGTAAAACAATTTTAGTAGAATGATCTTTAAAGTAATTGTAATACTTTTGGCTTATGCCAGTGGAGAAAAGGCGATTACACATGATAAACAGATTATACACGTCCAACCAAGGCTGCATAAAAACCTGTGACACATAAAGGTGTAACAGTAAAATTATACTAACCTTTAGCTTGAATCTTTTTTTCATTTTCTTTCTTTTTTAAAAAATTGTGGGGTAGAAAGGGTGTGAAATTGTCTTTGCTTCTGAAAAAGGCATGTCAGAAAAATCCTGAGAACTGATTTTTATATAGACATAGTTCAACTCAATTCAATTTTATTTATGTAGCACCAGATCACATCAAACAGCTGTTTCAAGGTGCTTTATATTGTAAGGTAAAGACCGTACAATAATTACAGAGAGAACCCAACAATCAAAACAACCCCCTCTGAGCAACACTCGGTGACAGTGGGGAGGAAAAACTCCCTTTTAACAGGAAGACACCTCCAGCAGAACCAGGCTCAGAGAGGGGCAGTCATCTGCCATGACCGGTTGGGGGGGGTGAGTGGAGGGTGACAGGACAAAAGACATGCTGTGGAAGAGAACCAGAGACACAGGTTCTAGTGTGTTTGGCATGGTCTCATTGACTGTAAGATATCTGTCCTGAAACACGAAGTCTCGGGAAGAATAAATGCATAAATTGTTCTGTGACTGCAAATCTGTATGAGCAAAAACTGTAAGAGAGGATGAGGGTCGGCCTCAGCAAGCTCGGCAAAAGAGGACCTTTCCAACATGAAGATGATCCCAGACAGACAGCAATGATCAGTGTTCTTTCCGGATGGGATTAACAAAATAAAATAAGCTTACTACAGTCTCTGTACCATACAGATCAGCACTTATCTGATACAGTTGCTGAATGTTGTTAGCTTTAATGCAGAAAGATGTACTGCAGGTATGTTTTTTTTTTTTATTAGAGTGCATTGGGTTTTATCTAGGTGTACCTAATAAAGCGTCCGCTGAGCGTATCTTCTAATAGTGGTTTCAGATGCTTCGCAGCTTATTTGGAAACTCACTTCGCTTCCAAAGTTTTCTAAGTCTTCTCAAGTTGTCCAGTGTGGTGAAGGGAGGCTGTAAACAAATTGGATTGTGTTCTCTTGGGACTTCAGTGCATAAGTACATTACACAAAGTAAAGAGTGACATGACAAATTGGAGCGACGTGCATCGGAAAGGTCACCAGTCAGATCTGAAGCCACGGTGCGTCGTGTACACAACATGTGCCTCGGCTTGCTGATGAAGCAGGAGATCCCACTTCACACAATCTTAGTGTTTTGTTTACTTTGTATCTATGACTCTACCACAACTCTATTTATATTGCAGATTATGTGTTTGGGCTTCAGCACAGCCCCACTGATAATGAGGCAACGTGCTATTGAGGATGTTCTTTGAAATCGAGATTTTGACAGTTTTACTTTTTAAATAATGCGTTTCGAAGCAAACCTGCAGCTTGTAGGTAATGCTTCGCTTATGTGAACTCGTAAAATTGAAATAGGACTTTGCAGGACACTTTTCCCATCACTCTCGGACCGCATGCACGCTGACTGGTCTAGGAAAAGCAGCAGAGCACCAACAGTATGAACAAAACGTGCGTTTTCCTGAATTTGTACGGAGTCCTAAAGTTAACAGGAGACGAGCCGAGTATTTCTCGGTAGTTTCCGACTGCAGCGAGCCAGAAAAGCCAGCTGGCATTTATAACTGGGTTTCTAGTGTATTTGTGGGCATTGCCATTTGCACTCCCGCCCCCATTTTAATCGTCACATTTGCACTCCACTTTCATCTCATGATTTAGGAGGCTTTTTATTTTTGTAATTGTAACATGTACGCTGATCGCCGCTCTGTCCGCAGTGTAAATCCACCCTCCCGCCTCGGTGCGTGTTCCCTTCATCTGTTTGGACGAGTGTCCTGAGTGAATGTGCATGTGTTCTCTGTATTTATTGATTGGCCCGGCTCTCATCTTTCTCTCACTCTCGTTTTAAAATGAGGCCTAACCCCCGGCGTGGCCGGATGGCTCAGGCTGCGGGCCACAGTGGCGTGTCAGCCCTGGGAGGGCTTAGATGAGAAGGCATAGATGGGGTTGACAGACCCTTGGCTGTGGATCCTCTGATCAAATTTGCCAGCTTAAGAGGGGAAAGCCCCCACTTATCTCTCCTCCTGATTCTTGTATGTATTCCTTGGGTATGTCTTCTATCTGTGTGTGGGGGGCACGTGTGCATGTGCTAATACCCATCTGTGTGTGCGTGCACAAGTGCTACTGGCCGAACTCTGCCCTTTGTCGGGACCATTTGTTGTGGCCCTGTTCTGTCCTGGTATGTGTGGGTATTAAGTGTGGGGGGGGGGTATTAAGAGGAAGGTGAAGGTTTAGGATTACACAGTTGAGGGTCCTCCGCAGATTGATGTCCCCCTCAACCCCTCAGCGTTATTTCGGGTTCTTTTGTATGTTGGCCAGAGAGCGTTTGGGTGCAGAGAAATGGATGTATGAGACACAGACAGCTCGCACGCATGTGATTTGAATGGGCTGATAAATGCATTTGCCACACCGGGAAGATTTTTATTGTCCGCAGGCTGCTGGCTCTCTGAATCCGTCTAATAAATGGAGAGAATTAAGTTTCTGCTGGGGGGATGAGGAATCAGTTGCAGGATTGGAATAACTACATGATTTGCCTGGTTGGCAGTTGAGATTTCTCATGTCGGCGTTAATGTTGCAAAGCGAGAAGTGTCTGTGCTTGGAGGAGCTTGCTTTTCTTTTCCTTCTTCTTAAGTTGTTTAGTTTGGCCTGCTTCTCTTACGTGTTAGTGTGTTTATGTCCTCTTAATTCAGTGATGTTAACAGCACAGGCCGAGGGAAGCTGCTTATTGTTGTGGATCGCAGATTGGTTTGACCTTTGACCCTTTTGCCGGCAAATCTGACAACCATTAGCAGGTGTGCGTCTCTCAGGATGGAGGGTGACTCCTAAAAGCCATTCTGCTGTAATTGAGTCTCTGTCCTTGTGTTTAAAAACAGCCCGACAGGAGCTCGTAGTTGACATTATTGGATGGCATGCAGAGTGAAGATAGAAGTAGGCTTGTGTAACAGAGCTGAGGGTGCAGGGAGGTCAGAGTTTGGTTTAGGTTAAACCCCCGTACATACGCGTGTGCAAGGGCGCGTGTGCTCGTAATGAAGTCTAAGTAAATATTGTTGCCCCCGGTGTCCCTTGTTCTGCCTCTGTGTATCATCTCTCTTGTCTCAAGAATCACAAATCATTTCCCAGAATTAGACGCAGGAATACCTAAACCGCCGTATCACGTCTCATTTGCGGTCGCATCTGTCAGACTGCGTGCTGCGATGTCGTGTGAGTAAATGTTGTCGCCCCCGTTTCTTTCGTTCGGGGTCTCGAGCGCTGCCGCTGTTTCAGAATCACTGGGGTCATTTTTACATTTCCCCGAATTAGACATAAGAATACATAAGCCTGCCTACGGTGCCGGCGCGATTGGGGAAATGAGGGCTGCGATGTTTCCATGGTCGTGTAGTCCTCTTAAAGAGCGGGCTTTTCTCCTGATAGGAGTGGGCTTAACAAATAGTCACATGGGAGCAGTGCTGCTATTCTGGCTCCAATAGCTTGTCTGTGAGGGCGGACAGTGGACAGCACAGGGGCTCAGAGTTTAAACAGCGACTTAGTAACACCTGCTAATGAGGCCATGTGAGAATGAGCTTATGGCAGAGATTATAATTGATAATGGATTCATCTGACATGCTGCGTTTTTGTCAGGGTCACAGATAGAGTTGCATCTTGGTGGATAATTATTAAATGGTTTTAACTGGCTTGTCAAGGAGGTCACGCATATGTTGAGTTCCATTAAAGCGGCGATGTTTCCTGATTGTGACCTAACAAACGTGACTGCAGGAGTCGCACACTGACACGCGATGGAGTTTAGACACCAGTTTCTGAATAAATGTTATTCTCAGGAAGTTCAGCTAACAGAGAAATTACTCCTTGAAGAATTGTATTTTTTTTTTTGGCTTGTTCCTTGATTTTTAAACCCTCAGTTTGCAGGTCTTTGGCTTTAGGTTCTCCGAGGTTGTGACTTTATGAAGTGAATTTTAATGCAAGTGTCATTTAAGGTATACTTAAAATGTGATTTATGGGAAGGATATCAGCTGATGAATGATGTTTAATCTTTCTGAACCGTTAGTTGGCACTATCCTAAAGATCACATTTTAGAGGCGCCACAGCCACAGCCTCAGCCCACCCCACACAACCAACAGTGAAGCCTGCTGGGGGGCTGCTGCACACTTACTCTTAAAGCTGGTGTTATATCCAGTAAGGTAGATCTCTTATCCTGTTATATACAGTATGGCTATATGGTGTGCTAGTTTCAGTTACAGTGTTGGCTTTCAGCGACTAGTACAACATGCTGTGGCATGTTTGTTTGTTTGTTTGTTTAAAACAGCTGCCCTTATTTCCCAGGCGGTCACCACTGTGGGTGGATCCATATATTTGATTTGGCACAGATTTAAAACAGTCTGAATAATCATGTTAAATAATCACAATCTAAATATTGGGCACAATAATTTTCACTAGAATTTTTTTCCTGCCTTAATTGTGCAGCTGTAGTGCCACCCCTATAAAAATAGTGTGGCTCCACTACTGCTGTTAAGTGTCTTTCATTATATTACTTATTTACTTAACAACTTATTAAAAACTTTGCCTGCGCCAGAGCAAATGCGGGGACATACCAGGATGCGTCCTTTCCTGCTATTAAAGTACAGTATTATAATTGAGCAGACAACAGGAAGATTGTTGTCATTGTTGAGTTATTTTCAATCGGCGTCGGCGTTTGTGATCTCGGCCGGTTGTATTAAATCAGTCACAGCTTTACAACAGATTGACCTTCCCGATGGCAGCCATGAGAACACAGCTATGGCATCTGCCAGGACAGGTGTGTGTGTGTGTGTGTGTGTGTGTGTGTGTGTGTTTTGCACGCTACGCTTATGCATTCTCACATGCAAGTGAAGTCATTTTAGTGAAAGAAGGATCTTCCGTCTCTGTGGGTGTGTTCGGAGGTGTGTGTACATATAACATCACGGTAGCAGAAGAGAGCCTGTAAATCTTTTATGCATCTTTGCGTGTGCGAGTGTGTTCATGAAAGAGAGCTTTGAAAATGTGTGTGTGTGCATGCACGCTCAACCGCTTTGTGGACGTGCTGTGTGTACGTCCCCCCCCCCCTCCCCAAAAGCTCTGACAGTGGTGTGTTCCTCCACAGGTGCTATTTCAGTCGACCGACTGTCATCCCAAAATGCTTTTCAGCTGAGTGCTTTTCAAAACAATCGTCACGGTGCCCCAGACTCTTTTTACAAGGGCCCTCTGCTGCACAGAGGTTTAACATGCCGCCTCTGATCTACTGATCAGCAGAAGGATGTATGCGGGGTGTGTGTGTGTGTGTGCGTGCCGGGGTTCAAAATGTAACGATAATGGGTGGGTGGGGACTCACTCATTTGTCTTTTGTCTTTATTGCTTCCTTTCAGTCTACAAACTACTCATCACTCAACCAAGCAGGTCAGTTAAGACCAATAGTCTTATTAAAATGACAGCCTGGCAAAAGACAAAAGATATTTTGATGAGGAGAAGTGTAACTGTGTGTGTGTGTGTGTGTTTGGGTGGGGGTGTGGGGGGGATTAGTGGATTCAAATAAAGAATACACGAGATTGACGTGACAACAAGACATGTAAGTCCCTAATAGACGAGGCCAACAAAAAGCTGAGCAACAGCTGGGAAAAGGAGGATATCACAACAAGGCTGAACCACTCATCAATTAGCATGACAGGGTGCAATAACGCACAGCTAATGGGTACAGCTCGTGTGCAGGCACACAGGTGCACATGCAAAGACATGAGACACTGTTAAAAGCACTAAATGAAAAGGGAATTACAAGCTGTGAAAAGTCAAGTCAAAGACAGTGGGGAAAGTGCAGCTTTTACAGTGAGGCATTAGGACTGGTATTAAAAAAAAAGTGTGGATGGGTTTGTGTTAAATGGCTTTGTAAAAAATATTCAATCTCAAATCCACCGCTGCTTTTAAACCTTGATTTGGAATCCAAGTTTTATTCAGCTGGGCAGGATGTATTATTTCCTTTGGACCTGTCCTGTAGTTGTCACTCTCGGTCACTTTTTTTTTTGTGGCAGCTTTAAGTGTTACAAACTATGGTAGCGCCACTTAACCAAAGTACATCTTCTGGTGCCCTGAAGTCGGCGTGCGCTCGAGTCACAAGGCAGATTCGTCGGGTACATTAGGTTTTAAAAAACGGGCAGCGCAAAGGAAAAATGTCACATGTAAGCTGCGCACGTCAGTGTTAAAATCCTGCAGGAATACGGCACTCGCGCTGTAACTGCTCAGCCTAAACTTAGTGCGTCTGACAATACTGCTGCCGCCAACTGCAGTGTCTCGAATCTGCCGCTGAAAGTGTTCATTTAGAAGATAGGATGCATGGCTGTGGATAATGTGGAGTGAAACTAGTTAAATAAATCTGATATTTGTAGGGAAATGAATGCTATTGTGCTGCACTTTATTTCATTAATTTATTTTTAAATGATTAATTAAACCGTGGGTTGTGACCCTCGTTCAGTGACTGAAGCGGGACGTGCGAGGATAAAGTTTAAGAACCACCGGTTTAGGTCGATATAGATTTTGTAATGCAGGATGTGACAATGTAATACTCAGTATTACCGTATTATTAATGCAAGCTACATGTCTACAGTAGCTATGTAATTATGTCTTTCAAATTAAATTAACCAAACTGCAGATGTAAAAGCACTCTTTCTGCAGTTTTCTTGATTAAGGTGGTTCTTACCAATTACAGGGTTTCCGCGCGGTAGTAAAAGGTAGTAAATTGAATGAGCTCAAATTAAGGCTAGTAAAAGGTAGTAACAGGT
>JAVDPK010000925.1:184130-195683 GCA_034780415.1 Cichlasoma orientale | reverse complement strand
TTACATGGCTTAGTGCTGTGAATCCACCGCTACCCCAAAAAAGGTTGGTGCTCGATTTTGTGCTGGTAGTAAAAATACTGTAGAGGTAGTAAAAATAGGTAGTAAAAGGTAGTAAATTGAACTCTAGGATTCCTGTATTAACCCTGAATTAGTATACACATCAAACCTAAACGGTTTTTATGATGTGCTGTTGGAATGAGTGTTCAACCATGTTTACCTTTATTTATGTCAAACTTGCCTGTTAGTACCAGGTGGAATTATTGCTCTGAGTTGGTTAATGTTACAGTCACACGAGGGAAAACAGCAGTTGGAGATTGTGGTGCAAAGTTTGGGATTGAATGGGGTCAGGTTGGGAATGATATGCAAGCTGAGAAAATGCACAGAAATTCACATTAACTCCTTAGAGTCCATCCAGAACCTCATAGATTTGAAAATAAATAAGGGCTCACCACAGCTACTTGCAATTGGTTGCCAAATTTGAGGAAAAAAAATCCAATGTAATCACACAGATTTTTGCAAGGAGGTTGCCATCCTATTTTTTACTCTAGTGTGACTGAACTGTAAAAAAAAAATGTGAGGAGCAGTAGCTGATGTTGCTGCATATGCACAGAATTATTGCAAGGTATTTCATTTTATTTGGCGTCTCAGTCCAAGCAATACAACCTGACGTCTGAGCCCTCACCTGCAACGTGACCTGAAAAGGAGGGACGAGGTGGAACAGGGATTACAAATGTGGAAAATCCAGTCTTATATCTCCTGCCCCCATCTTTCACTTTGCAGGAGCACTCGTCAGTGAGCTGCTCAATTACTGTCCGGTCTATTTACACTGTATTAACACCAAGGAGCCAAAAAAGGATGAGAGGCAGGAATGTTAGAAAATTGGTTTTATAGTGTGAGGAGAAAAAGAGCAACTTTGTAATTGGAAGATTTTGAATAGATTATCTAAAT
The DNA here is from genome assembly GCA_034780415.1 of Cichlasoma orientale. Lineage (NCBI taxonomy): Eukaryota > Metazoa > Chordata > Actinopteri > Cichliformes > Cichlidae > Cichlasoma > Cichlasoma orientale. Next base: position 194,735 of record JAVDPK010000925.1, on the reverse strand, counting down.
TCACTTTGCAGAAAATGGGCACAGTAAGCGAAGCAGCTGCACTGGTTGCAGATATTGAGATGGTGAAACTCAGTCAGGAAATAATGATGGCAAAAATTGAAAGAACAACTAGAATTTCGTAGATGGAGCGAAAATCTGATCAGCGCAAAGCCGAGCGAGGGTACAGACTGATCCGATCAAGCTGATTGATGTTAACAGGTTAACGTTAAGCACCGTGGGTCGTCTGTTGAGTTCTTTTTTTTCTTTCCTTGTTGTTTGGCCCAGAATGAGCGGCACTCACGGTGCTGACTGGTGCAGTCATCACAGTGAAGACATACACACAAGCACACTCTTTTTACCCCCTGGGGATGTGTGTGTTTGCGTTGGGTCGTATAGTATGTGTATGTTGGTATGTGTATGTTGGTATGTGTTTAAAGATGAACACACACACACACACACACACTTGCACACATTCCAGCGTCATGGTCAAACGACTTGTCTTTCACACAGTTCATTCCTTAAAGCAGTCTGTCCAGCTGGAACTGACAGCATATGGAAAACCTGTCTAAATGAGTCCGCACATCAATTACATCAACGCATTCTCACCTCGCTCGCCTCACTTGTCTCTCTTTCCCACATCTCTCCGTTCATCACTCTACCCCACCCCCCCCCCACCCCACCCCCATCGTTTCAGCCTCGTCTCCTGGCTCTCGCTCTTTCTCTTTCAGTGCTTTTCTTTTTTTTGTTGTTGTATAGAAGGTGTTAGTGATGATTTCAAAGTTCAATACAAAAGCAAAGTTTTCGCAGATTTGTCGATGGGATGATTGACATTGTAGAGATGTTAGGATTACGAGTGTGGCGGGATCTCTCTAAGATAGTTCCCCTTTACTGTCTGTATCTGCAGGCGTGCATTAAAACCTTGTAGTGGGCAGCGTTGGTGGGCGTGCGGTGTGTCAAGTAGCAATAAGCAATGAAAGACAATCCGGCGTGTCTATCTGAGGAACAGATTTGTGAATTTGAAGGTTTATCACACCTGGAAACTGTTTTTTAATATTGTGTGATGGACATTTGTAGCTTTTTTTTTTTTTGTGCCTCTTTCTTTATTCTCCTACAGCTTTTGGCAGATTGTTAGAGCTAAAGTTGAACCAGGACGCAGCCATTCAAATAAAAGCCTCGTTTCTTTTGAATGGGACGTTAGCGTGGTAACACCATCAGGATGCACTGGGATCTGCTGAGAAATGTTCAAATGCTCCATGAATTTTACCACGTGATTTATATTTTGCTGATGTTGCAAAGTAAAGTTCGAGTCGCCTACTCGAACTTCAGTGTCCAATTCCAGTAAATTGGCTTGAGTGGGTAGAACTACATTGTTTTATTTCTGAGACAAATGAAACCGTGTTGCTTCAAGTTTTACTTCTAATGACTCAAATATGGGAGGAATCTTCTCTGCAATTTTGCATGTGTGTTTTGGAGACTTTTTTCTTTTTTTTTAACAAATGGACTGTTGAGCTCAGGCACAGCTGAATTTTTCTTAAGAGCTGCTCAGCGACAGCTGTTAATCTGGCTCCGCATACACGGCGTAATTTCTTTCCCTCCAAGACAGATACTTTATTATATCTGTGACCTCGGGCTTGCACTTTGATAACACTTAGTAATTCTGCAGAACACTTTACAGTCTTAATCATATAAACACACACCAATGCAAGGTGCTGGCCTGCTATTGGGGGCAACTTAGGGTTCATCGAGCCAGAGACTGAAGCGTCACAGCTGCTTGTTGTGGTGTTTGTGTTAGTAGCTGGCTTTATTTGAAACTATATCCTTCAGTTATAGTGTTTCATACCGTTAAATGTCAAAATTATTTTCAAATGCATGGAATTTAAAAAGAAGTAAATGTGACCTTTTGCGTGACTGACTCAGCACGTTCGGTGCCGTCTTTACATTTTATTTTATATCTCTCTGTGATCATTTCCTCAGGCTCGCTTTCTGTTGTAAACAAACTACTCTGCGCTCACAGCAGGCAGCTGTCATTCACATTTTAAGCCATCACTTGAGGCCTTTTACTTTTGGTTTTAAAAATGTCTCGGATTAGATTTGTATTCAAGAATTATGGGAGCAGAGCACCTGTGCGCGCAGTCTGAGTCTGCATGAAGACTTCTTTCAGCTCCCTCTTTTCCAACCTTTCTCCTTCTGCTAAACAGGCAGGAGTCATTTTGTCTACAGCAAAATTCACTGCATAAGTGCAGAGGTGAAAAACTGGGTGTGTGATTGTGAATGTGTGTGTGTGTGTTTGCGGTAAGACCTTGACCTTGACTGCAGTCCCTAATGGAGGAGGCTGTTCCCTGAATGACTCAAACTCCCCCCGCCGTACAGTGGTATGTAGCAGCCCATAAAGCATGCTTACGGCCCGCTCTGGTTTCAGGGAGTGGAAGCCCGGCCCCGCCCCTTCCTCACACTCTGAAATAGCCACGTCCTTGTCCCCACACGGAGCACAGTGTGAGTTGGGGTGTATATATGCAGCCGTGGTTGATTGAGGAGCAGATTGCTGGTGACAGGTCACACTGCGTTCTGTCCCTCCGACCCCCCCAGATTAGCGACCCGAGGCCCCCACACTGCCCTCCCCTCCTCTGGGCCCCCACCTGTTAGGATCCCTCTGCTGCTCGGAGATTTCCTCTTACACACACACACACACACACACACACACACACACACACACACACACACACACGCGCGCACACACACAGTGGTCAATCTGCATTTACAGAATTCTCTTATTTCTCCGTCAGTCACCCTGAAGGTTATAAAGGCCATTACAAGTCATTAAGGTGCATGTGTGCATTTGAGTGTGTGTTGCCTGGCTGTGAATTTGTGTGGGTTGAAAAGACGCCTGTCACAGCATGCTCTCATAATTGCCCTCTTAGCCAATTATCCCCCATTTAAAGCAAATCACCTGCTCTGCTCCCATGTCCACACGAACGTGTGTGTACACACACACGCACACACACAATAAATAACACCGAAACTTAATATTTAATCATTTCATCTTCCTGAGTGACATGTTTGTTTACTTTGCATATTGTTTTTGTTGTTGGCGTTATTCATACTGTTGTCTCCTCTCTTCTCCAGATTCTGATGCACACCAAAGACATGGTTCAGAAGGTCAGTGATTAGCAGGATGTTCCTGTTTTAATGTCTCAGATGTGTCATGTAGTAATGGGCAGAATGTACAGGACAAACTATTCTAATTAATCATTTCTTCACTGGCTCAGCACGGCCGGTTGTTACTTCTGTATTCAGTTTCGAGGAGAATTGGATTGCTGACCTTTGGGTTAAATATCATTTAAATTGTCTTGTTTTAGAAATTGTGCAATTCAGTGTTGGTGTTTTATTAAATTGTTTTTTTTTCCTCATTCCTAATTTAAAGCTGATGGCTTTAAAAAAGCTTTTTTTTTTTGGGACGCGTGTGTGTGTTTGTCTCTCAGATGAATTTGGAAGTCATCTACGGAGATACTGACTCCATTATGATCAACACAAACAGCAAGTCTCTGGATGAAGTCTACAAACTTGGCCATAAGGTGTGCATTTTGCATGTTTTATGCTCTTTCTTTTGAATCATTTCAGCATCGGATGTCATCACTGAATGCACGTGTGCGTGCACGCTTTATTCGCAGGTGAAGGCGGAAGTGAACAAGCTGTACAAACTGCTGGAGATCGACATTGATGGCGTGTTCAAGTCTCTCTTGCTGCTGAAGAAGAAGAAATATGCCGCTCTTGTGGTGGAGGATCACGGGGAAGGACGATATAGCGTCAAGCAAGAGCTCAAAGGGTTGGACATCGTCCGCAGAGATTGGTGTGGCCTGGCCAAGGAGTCCGGCAAGTACGTTAGATGGGTTACGTTTCAGATGTTGGCGTGTCAGGATACTGAGCGCTGCAAGCTCTTTTTGAGCTTTGATCTGTTCGATGAAATGCATTCCGCTTATTTGTTTTTGTAGCTACGTGATTGGTCAGATCCTGTCAGATCAGAGCCGCGATGTCATTGTGGAGAACATCCAGAAACACCTGGTGGAGTTGGGAGAGAAGGTAGCAAGTGGAGCCATACCACACAACCAGTATGAGATCCACAAGGTGAGGGAACAGCTGTTTCTGTTCAGGTTTCACAGCAGTAAAATGAGGCTTGAGGCTCTGCAGATGCTGTGATTTTCTTTTGTGTTTTGTCTTCTCCATGCTCTTCATTATTGCTCACTTGTCTTGACTTCACCACCTGTGTTCTTCTTTCCAGGCGCTGACAAAAGATCCTCAGGACTACCCTGATAAGAAGAGTCTCCCTCATGTCCATGTGGCTCTGTGGATCAACTCTCAGGGTGGTCATCGGGTCAAAGCGGGCGATACCATCGCCTACGTCATTTGTAAAGTGTGTATATGAGAAAGAGACGATTGTTCTCACTTTCCAAATTACACTAGTAATTTCTCTGTGTGTTTTTCGGTGCAAATACATTGGAAATGCATCTTCTTTGTCCACTAGGATGGCTCCAATCTGCCAGCCAGTCAGAGAGCCTACGCTCTAGAGCAGCTTCAGAAACAGGAGAATCTCACTCTGGACACACAGTACTACCTGGCCCAGCAGGTCCACCCTGTGGTGTCTCGTATCTGCGACCCCATTGAGGGTATTGACAGTGTGCTCATAGCCTCGTGGTTGGGTAAGTCAATTATAAATTATTGTAGGCTCCAGAAGCCTTTACTTAAATTGTGAATTAATTACAAAAAAGTTTGAATGAGTTTTTTTAATTTGAGATGAAATTACCAAGTTGCCTGAGGAAGATCCTGCAGATCAAAGCATTGCTTTCGTAAAGATGTTTTAAGGATTAAATCATTACTTGGATACAAATAGTATGCAAATAGTATCTTTTCTTATTTGCCCAGCAGATATAAAACCTACTTAATAAACTTCTCAAATGCTGCAAATTATTTGCAATTTCAGTACGATGCATTTCTCATAAACGCTAAATTTAAGTTTTGCCTTCAGTCGCGTCTCTGAATAAACATTTGCTCTGCTGTAAACCTAAAAATGAAGTCTTTTATTTCCACACGTCAGGTCTGGACCCAAGTCAGTTCAGAGCTCAGCAGCAGCACCAGAGGGAGGAGGAGGCCGACGGCTTGCTGGGAGTTCCCGTCCAGCTGACTGATGAGGAGCGTTATAAAGACTGCAAGAGGTTTAGTTTCACCTGTCCTCAGTGTGGCAAAGACAACGTGTACGACAGCGTCTTTGAAGGAGCTGTGAGTAGGAGAACATACTGCTGTCCATCTATTTTTTTTTGGACTCGTTAGTTACATTTGAAGTCGTATTAAACTACATTCAGACCTCAGTAGAAGAAATGTGCTGTGTGTTCGCAACACACACACACACACACACACACAAAGCACCTCACAGATCTGGATGATGACTGAAAGGAAAAGAGGAGATGGCTTTTATCAGTAATGGTGTGTTTCACTGGTGTAATGGATTAATCAGTAGAGACATGAATAAAGAGTATGACAGTGGGAGAATAATGTTTCCGAAGGCATTTCAGTAAAACTTCCTGTGAAGGATTCATGCGTTAGTCATCCTCCATATTGTGTCTCTGTCTGTATTTTAAGACAGCTGCCTGGCTCCAGTATGGACTCTGTTTTCATTGGCATAGTTTGGACTCCACAACTTGAAAAGCCTTTCCTTAACCCCTGCCGCTCTATGGAGACACACACACACACTGATCTCCTACCATTTGTCAGGCCAAGGTTTTGTGTGTGTGTGTGTGTGTGTGTTATCAGCGTCTAATGAGGAGCAGGGCACGCAGCTTTTTCTTGTCTGGAAGACTCTAATAAAACTGACAAGCCTTTGGCCTCGAGTGGTGGAGAGAACTTGCATTAAATTAAAACAGGAGTATTAAACACACACGCTCCATAAAAGGATAATATCATTACACACTTGAGCAGTTATGCTGGTATGTTTTACTGTGAAACACTTGCACAAGAAACAGCAGAATAATCTCGCTTGAGTGATCGTGCTTGTGCTAAACGGCCTGCGTCTTGCTATTAAGAGTACAAGACATGAACTTGAAATGTCAGAATAAAATATAGCATTAGTCTAAACTAACCAGGAATCATCTGATTACTGATGTTAATTCTCCTCTGTGTGCCGGAGGCCGGTATGCACGCACACACAGAGCGATACCGATAAGACAGTAAGTTAATTAAGGTGGCGAACATGGTCTAACAGCTCAGAGAGAGGGGAGGACAGATGGGCCTTGACTCCACCGCTGACACAGAGCCAGAGATGGTAGGAGGAGGCGGTGATGTATGATGGAGGACAGACAGAGGAGGAAAGTTGTTTGATGGAGGTAGCGGGAGAGGAGGATGAAAAGATTAAGCGCAGAGAGGGGAAAAAAAAAATGTGGATAAGGCTGCAGGGAAATACCCTCAGTTCAGTTTTAATAGAGCATTAGGTATCCCACGCAGGCAGTTAAATCAGCACGCTGTGAAAGCTGCACAAACCAAGACTTTGACAAAATGGCCTGCTTAGACAGTTGGCATGGTAAACGTTTTCAAATTGTTTTCCAAGAGTCTATTTAGTGCGCGGACATGAGGCAGTCCAGATAACGGCCGGGGTGTGCAGACAGAACTGGGAGTGTTAGAAGATATCATCCCTTTCTCATAAGTCTCACACAGTCACAAGACGGTACACTGAGTCTTTCATATTTCCATTTAATTGCCCAGTGATAAAGTAACTAACAAGAAGGTGGTGCAATAGATACAACTTGTTTGGATAAGGGTTCGCTCATGAAAAGGAACATGTGAGAGATAAAGTGTGAGAGGGGAGGAGATTGTGGAGACAGAAGAAGGGAGGCTGCTGTCATCCAGAGCAGCCTAAAATAAGAGAAGTAAAGGTGAGAGATGGGGAGGGTTCATGGGTGTAGCTGCCGATGAGGGAAATTAAATGAGTTGATTGACTGACTCAAACTGGTAGAAAACCGTGTGTGTGCATGTGTGTGTGCTGCTTTTCCCCCCAAAAGGAGTGATGTAGGCAAACAAAAAGCCTGTGTGTGACTGGGTGGGGGGGTGTCACATGCATTCTTTTATGTCACAGACTTCCCTGCAGAAACCTTTTTTTGCAGCTGTCAGTGCGACAGGTAAATGGAGTTGAGGTTTAAAGGAACAAGTGTTTAAAGGCGTTATATTTAGTGTAATTGGTATGTACTGCGTCTCCTTTTTTTTTTTTATTGCATTAACTATAAACCTTGCTGTCAAGTGGACAATTCGGGGGGCCGGGGTCATGTTGACCTGTTTTCTTCAGGCTACAATAATGTTAAAATCTACTGGACCCAGGGTTGCTTTAAGCTCTACTGTGTTTGACATGTTCTTTGGTGAGGTTTAAAGGTAATGCTCATGTTGTTATGTTGCAAAACTGTTTCCTCATTACAGGGTTATATATGGAGCTGTAATGAATTCATATATTATGTATATAAGGCAGCGAGACTAGTAGATGTTTGCTCTTAGAAGCCACTGTACCTGCAGATGCTTTTTAATTCATGCAAAATATAGAAGGACTTTTGTCTTCTGGTTTGCTGTTAATCTTAACTTCCCTAATAGGGTTGGTTAAGTCTGTTTATTTAGATGCAGCATTGTGCCAGCTTTGTGTATGTGGCTGCATGTGTTGTTTTTCAGGGATGTAATACATACTCTCTTTCTCAGGGTGCAAAGGTGGAGCCCGGTTTGATGCGCTGCTGTCACATCCCCTGTGAGAGCTCCCCAGCTGACTACGCTGTCAACATCAGCAACAAACTTGCGCTCGACATCCGTTACTGCATCAAAAAATACTACTCTGTGAGTATTTCTGTTTGTATTCCAGGCTGCATATGAGAGTGAGGGTTGGATGTGCGGCTGATTCCAGGTAACTAAAATCAAAGCCTGAATGTGTGCCTTCAGCCTGCAACGTCGCATTTAGATTTGTTAAAGATTATGGCCGTTGCATACGACAGCAGCACGTTACTGAAGTAATTAAATAAACGACCTGGCTGACAAAATACAAGCAGAAACGGAGCTGCGTGCAATGAAATCGTCAAAGCTCGCTAAAATTGACCTTCCGCGAAGTGTCTGTGAAAGGGTTGGACTGTATTTAACACAATGGGGGATGCAACAGATGCAGTCATGTTAAGAGAAGCTATCAAAAGGATGTTGGGCAAAAGAGGAAGAAAACCTCAGCAGGGCACTATGCTGACATTTTCAACCAAAGAGCACACTGCATGTAAAATGGAAAAAAGCTCCAGAAAGATGTGTCGGCGCATGATCGTGGAAATAGTTAAATGGCCATTTGTGCTCTGAATACCAAGTTTTAAACGCGCACGCCGTTTTAGATGATAAGGTGAAATTTAAATGATAGATGTGGGGAACTGGGTCATTAAGGTATGAGCAAAAACTTAAATTACATTAAATCAAACATAATGGACTTTAAAGATCAAGCAGATTTGTCTCAATACAAGGCACCCCTTTGCTTGAAAGATTATTTACAGTTTTTCTTCGCTGTAAGTTTTCTAGTGTAAATCATTTTTGCAGGTTGAATTTAAGAGCATTTATGGAAGGTGTGACTCATCTGTCTACACTGGTACATATTTTCAGCTGTGCATTGGCACCGACTGTAGATAACAGCAGCAGCCACTGACTCCTGCACTGAGCTGAAATGAGGCTATTGCAAATAGACTGGGGTTTTCCCTTTAATCTTTTATTTATATATATACTATATAAATATAGTATATTAATTTTCTTGAATGTATTATTTGGTAAATTTTGTTTTGTAAAGCTGGGAAAGCAACATTTCAATAGAGCCATAAGTATGATTCTCTCTTCCTCACAGTGAAGAATACAGCTTATTAATGTAACACTGATGTCAGATCAGTTCTCTGTATTGACAGATGCCACAAGCGGAGGTATATGTACCGGATCATAACTGGCAAAAGCTGGATGGGCGCATTCCTAAATCAACAATCACAAGTTAAACTGTCTCAAAGTGGGAGGGTAGATGCTGAGTTAATGCTATGTAGCATTAATAGTTAGCATTGCTAGCTGTTAGACATCTGACTGCACCTGCATATGGTGCTTTTTGAGGGAGCATGTTCTGCTTTACATGTTAGAAAATTCATTGTAATTGTTGATTGTCTTTCACTTGATTCAGATGCTGATTACATTTTATATTTTATTGTCATTTTACATTTTTTATTTTTTATTTTTTAGCCATGTTGTGCACGGTGGTGCTAATGCTGATCAGTCCTCCACTTTGGTAGAGAGTGAAATATTTCAGAAAGTTCTGGATGAACATTGTTGTTCTCGGAGAATGTTAATGACTTTGGTGATTCTCACTGACAGCTTCAAAGTTTTCTCTCGGGTAACAAATCTCCGTGGATGCCGTTTGGATTCTGGGTGTAAAAAAATCTTGGCAAAGGGAAACACCGTATCATCTAAAAACAGGAGCGATTATGCACATTTTCAGACAATATCGAGTTGCATGCAGTAGCGCATGTAAAAAGTCCACAATTGGTTGCTAACAAATAAAAGAGAGCGCTGAGAGTTCAATAATGAGCACACAGTTAGTCAGACTTGGAGGGAGGTGGGTGTGAATGTCTGCCTGTTTCATAAAGTTAGACAAGTAACCTACAAGTAACCTCTTTGTAAGCAATTCAGATCCTCATCCATATCATCGTGTGATCTTTTTAGATGGCAGTTGGCCCTAAGCGGGAATCCTCCAAAGAAATATGCAGTACATGATGGAACTGTAATAATTCACTACTGTGTTAGCTAAAGTGTCAGTGAAGTTATTGAATAGAAACATGGCCGTTGTAGGAAATTCAAGACGTTTGCTATATCAATGTAGACCCTGAGAAGATGATTTGTAGTGTTCCTGCAAAAGACTTTGATTTACTTCTCTGTCGTTTTCAAAAGACAGCCATGCGGTGGCACTCTGATTTATGGTAGTAAAGTATGTGAACACTGATATCCGCAGATTCCTTTTGGACAGAGTGGATCCGGAGGCTGTGACACACACAACGGTGTAGAGGACAGTGTAGTCAGTTTGCAGTGACTGCACTCTGAGAGTGAATTAAACAGGATCCCTGTGCTGTCTTCGTAGGGGACTCTATCTCCTCATAGCTTCCAACACCTTGGTCTTGAGTGAGTGGAATGTAGTGTGTGCGTGTGTGTGTGTGTGTGTGTGTGTGTGTGTGTGTGTTTAGTGGGGTAACTCTCCCACAGTGCTGAACAGAAATCAATTAGCGTGGTGAATGTGTGGGTAGTGAGTCCCCCTCAGCCCCTTTGTCACGATGTGTGAAACAGCTGCTACCACTGAATACTTACACGTCACACAGCAACACACACTTACACACACACACACATGAACTGAGGGCTTGAACAGCAGTAGACACAGCACACACAGCAGGGCAATGAAGAGGGGTAATATTGTGTAATTAAGGATTCCTTTCAGGCCGAGGGAGAGTTCAAATAGAGCTGTTTGTCTGGGCAGATAGAGTGAAAGTACCTCTGTGTGTGTGTGTGTGTGTGTGTGTGTGTGTGTGTGTGTGTGTGTGTGTGTGTGTGTGTGTGTGTGTG
>JAVDPK010000925.1:166659-184030 GCA_034780415.1 Cichlasoma orientale | reverse complement strand
GCGAGGTGAACTGCAGAGGTGTGTGTGTGTGTGTGTGTGTGTGTGTGTGTGTGTGTGTGTGTGTGTGTGTGTGTACACGAATATATGTACATATGTGTTGGCGTCTTTAGCTCCGACCACAGACATTAATCATTAGTGAAATTACCTCCTGCTCCCCACCTCATCCCCACCATTATCAATAAACCAGCTCCCTGAGAATGGGCAAACACTTGTTCACTCCCACTCTCTCTCTCTCACTCACACACACACACACACACACACACACTCACTCTCACTGCCATCATTCCCTCCACTCATCCCGCTGTCTTTGGCAAAATGAGAGATTCACTTGTTTCCTGAACCACCCAATTCTTCTTTTTCTTTTTTTCTTTTTTTTTAACCCCTCCCATCTAACCACCGTTACCATGGCATTTAACAAATTATTGCAATTACCCTCGTCATGTGGGTCGCCCCTGGAAACGGGCTGAGGGGCAAGAGAAGAAAGGGGGAGGGAGAGAGAGAAAGGGTGAATGAAGACCAGAGAAGGTGATAATCCTGTTTTGAACAAAAGGTCAAATTGTTGAATAGAGAAGCTTTGATTAAGCGGAGGAGGTACAAAGTGGAACCGTTTGAGCTCTTTTCACTGTGTGTGTGTGTGTGTGTGTGTGTGGGGTGTGTGAGAGAGAGAGAGCAATTGTGTGTCTGTGAAGTAGACCGATTTTTAGGTCTATTCACTTTAGAGCTGGAAGTGTTGACTGCAAAAGCACAGAAAACAGTTAGAGGTCTTTCTGCTGTGTGTGTGTGTGCGTGCGTGTGTGTGTGGCAGGTGGATTCCTCTGCTGCAGAAGTCACATCAGAGAGGCTTCTCCAGTTATACAGTACAACAATAGAGCTCAAATTATCTCATTAATCAATTATTTGATTGACAAAACATCAATTATCAATAGTTATTGAGTTGTTTTTCAAATGTGAATATTAGCTCTCTGAGAGTAAAGTTAAGAACAGTGCTGTGGGAAACTACTTTAAACTGGTTGGTTTACTTCACTGTGAAAGAAGTTCAATTACAGCAGGATGTGCCGAGCAGGATCGCTCAGTTATCTTCAGAAATGGATGTGTCAGCGTATCTGAACATGTGAATGATAAATAAGAAGAAACCAGTACTTTCTGGAGGTTTATCTATGATGATGATGATGCTGTTTAAACACTAAGAACTTTTACACGTTGTGTGGTGGTGGATTCCTCACCAATGCATTGCCTGGGTGAGCCTTCAGAGGAGTAAGGATCAGGATGCAGTAAGTTTCCTGCATCCCAAAGCGGCATTTAAAATGCCTGAAGTGGCACAAAAAGTTGGGCACTCGATCAGTTATTTATGGAAGATTATCAGGACATTAATCAATAATGGAACTGATCATCGCTTGCAGGATCTCTTACTAAAATAATAAGAAAATATAGAAAGGATGGAGGAAGGTTTATGAATTGCATCACTGAGCGAGATGTTGAATTGTAAGAATATAATAAAGCGGAGGGTTTCGGAAGAAATGAACGTGTTTTTAAAAAAAAAAAAAAAAAAAAGACAAAGGCGAGGATGCAGAGGAAGGGTATATTTCGTGGTGGGCCCCGTCGTGCCCTGGTCTTGCCTCTATTTGGTTAAATTATGTGGAACTCATTTGACGTCTGCATTCAGTGTGTCAGGTATCCACTGCTATAATTATGCAATTATGAGCCTTTATTCTTGCGTCCGACTGTACACCCCCACCTACCCCCACCCTCGCTCTTGCAAAATGCCTCAATTAGATGTTTTTTTTTTCTTTAAATATCCTTTGGTCCTGATGTGCTTCTTGTTTTCAGTCCTTTCTATGTGGCTCACAGGTCTGCAGCACTTAATCTTAACTTAATTTTTATTTCTTTCAGTTTCGACGGGTCTGGGGGTCACAGCGGCAGAGCAGAAGGGCATTGTGGGTTTCTCCTTTGAACCTCCTCAGTCTTTGATGTGTGCCTTGTTAATTCATTTTAATTCGTGTGAATGGCCGCCAGTGAATATGTTTGTACGCACACTGAATGTTTGTGTGCGAGTGAATCTGTCCCATGGGAACAGCGGTGTGTGCCAAGGCTTGTGTCATCAGAAAAACAACAAAAAAAAAAGACTGCGCTCAAACAGCCTCCCGCTCTCATACTCCTTATCTCTTACCTGCATGAACTATTGTCCCGCACCGTGTCTTTATCAGACACGGTGAACGCAGTCTCATTTCCCATGATGCTTAGCTCTTTGCACAAGAGCAGCTGAGGTGTTTGGATAATTAGTCCTGGCGCTGCGTATTGTGGGTAAAGCTGTGAACTCTGGGACTTTCTAATTGATTTGGGACATATGTGTGTGTTTGGTTTTCATTTAAAAGAGATTGGCCAAATCTCTCTCTTTGGTGGGTGGGTGGGTGGGTGGGTGTGGGTGTTTGTAGCCTGTTTGTGTAGATTACATGAACCAGTTCTCTCACTGGCTGCACCTTCATCTCCTGTTGCAGGGGGAAAACCCTGCAATGTAATTGTATGGGGGATATTTTATTTGGATACGTTGGGCCCTTTAGTACAAACTGATAATCATTTAAACATTGACACATTGTACCCATCTTCTGATGGCCGGAAAATAGACCACGTCACAAAGCTCTAATCCTCTCAAACTGCTTTCTTAAATGTGGCAGTGAGTTCACTGTACTCAAATGGCCTCCAGTCACCAGATCTCAATCCAGTAGAGCACCTCTGGCATGCGGTGGGACGGGAGAGATAAATCACGGATGTGCAGCCAACAAATCTACAGCAACTCTGCGACGCTATCGTGTCAATCAGGACCAAAATGTCTGAGTTTCCAGCACCTTGTTGAGTCTGTGCCACAAAGAATTAGGACAGTCCTGAAGACAAACGGGGGTCCAACCTGATACTAGCAAGTTGTAACTTATAAAATGTCCGGTGAGGATAGCGCCATAGCAGTCCAAGTGCTATCTGCTGCTTTTTGCAGATTATGCAGTCCTGTTGGCTTCATCAGGTGGTGGCCTCCAGCTCGCACTGGAGTGGTTCACAGCTGAGTGTGAAGCGGTATGAGAATTAGCACCTCTAAATCTGAGGCCATGGTCCTCTGACGGAAAAGGGTGGAATGCCCACTCTCGGGGTCTTGTTCACGATAGACGAATTGGGGCCGCGGCTGCGGTGATGCAGACACTGTGTCGGTCTGTCGTGGTGAAGAGAGAGCTGAGCGTGAAAGCGAAGCTGTCGATTTTACCAGTCGATCTACGTCCCTACCCTCACTTATGGTCACGAGTTTGGGTAGTGACCGAAAGAACGAGATTGCGGATGCAAGTGGTGGAAACGAGCTTCCTTGGAAGGGTGGCTGGCCTCTTCCTTAGAGAGAGGGTGAGGAGTGCAGTCTATGAGTGGGGCACAGAGTACAGTTGCTACTCTTCCACATCGAAAGGAGCTAGTTAAGGTGGTTCGGGCATCTGACTAGGATGCCTCCTGGCCGCCTCTTGGGTGAGGTTTTCACGGGCATGTCCTACCAGGAGGAGGCCCTGGAGAGATTAGATCTCTCAGCTGGCCTGGGAAATGCCTTGGTGTTCCCCCGAATAAGCTGGAGGACATGGCTGGGGAGAGGGAGGTCTGGGTTTCTCTGCTTAGGCTGCTGCCCCTGTGACCCGACCCCGGGTAAGCGGAAGAAGATGGATGACTGGAATAATAAGTTATAGTAATTAAAAAAAATAAATAATTGACTGCCAAGTCAAACCCAAGTTGCATCAAGAAGTAGTGGCTGAACTGAAGCGCTGTTCACTTGTACTGGGGTGGCTGTGGCTCAGGAGGTTGGTAGTTCAGCCCCTGGCTCCTCCAGCCTGCATAACTAGGCAACGTACTGAACCCCAAAGTGCTGCAACAGTGGGAGAGTGTGTGTGTGATAGAAAGTGGTTAAATTCATAGAATGAAGAGCTGTGTGTGTGAATGGGTGAATGTGGCTTGAGTGCTCAGTTAGAGAAAAGTACTATATAAGTACCGGTCCATTTACCATTACTATATTGTCCAGATACTTTACCATAGAAACATCCTAAAGATTGTTTTGTGTGCTTTTTTTTTTTTCTTCTCCTCATCTTTGCAGTAGAAGCATGTCCTTAAAATCAAAGATACTTTTTACTGGTACCTTCAATAACCTGACAGATTATTGAAGGTACCAATACGGAGAAAAAAATGTTTTTCATGAGGTTAAGTCGGCTGTAAAGAAAATAATCCTCACCGTTTCTTTTAGCTGCTGCTTTTCAGAACCGATCAAGAGACAAAGGTGAGCCTAAAAATCAATCAGAGCCACACTGTATGTGTGTGTGTGTGTGTGTGTGTGGGTGTGGGTGTGTGTGTGTGTGGGTGTGTGTGTGTGTGGGGCGGGGGGGGGGAGTGGGAGGTGTGGTATTGATAGACAGGTGCAGCAGTTTTGAAGGGGTTTATTTTGAGTGAATGGAAGGAAGGAAGGCTAGCTGGATGTAGGAAAGGAGCAAAGGCGTTGATGGCGGTCGGTCCTATGCTCTGTCATTAGTTGGGCATTAACCCCCTCCCCTTTAAACCGCCTTTAGTAATGACAGGGCATAAGAAGCAGAAGGGGAGGAGTGGCCTGGAAGAATATGGGGAGATTGAGAGGGTTAGACCACAGCACCTGCCCAGGGTCACTACCTCACTCCAGGAGGTCCTAACTACTGCCGTTTTGGCTGTCTGCTGCTCTGCCCGTATGACAGAGCAGGACCCTGACGCACAGCAGCTGACGATAGATTGAAATGTAAAGAAAAAGACACATGAAAAGCCAGCATGTGAAGTCAGTAAACTTCTGTTCTTTCATCCAGTTTCTTTCTTTTTTTTTTTTTTTTGTATTTGTATTTTACAAATCCTATTTGCGGTGCATTTCTTGTCAGATTGTTGTGCAAAATTAGAGCAGCTAAATGGAAACAACAATTTTCAGCAAAATTTCCTCATTACCAGAAACTGTTTTTAAAAGCATCTGAAGACAACAAGTTTTTTTTTTTCTTCTTTCCCCCCAATTTTTAAGAACACTTTAAGCGGCAAAATAACTGGTAAATCAACACCTTTTATAAACGAGTAATGACATTGGTTGTTGTGAATGTGTTTTCTGTTGCTCATCTGTTTGATGGAAATGTACATTAATTCATGTGTTTATGGCATATTTTCATCAAGGATCCCTTTAAACGTGATTTCTAATGAGTATTGCAGAGGTAGAACTTCCAGAAGTGTAATAAATGCTTTAAAAACTGAATGGAAAATCATAGATGGACAAATTTGGCTGAGTATTTTAAAACTTATTTAAAACTTTAAAAAAAAAAACAGCTTTTTTTTTTTTTTTTTAACTTTGAGTTTGTGTTTTTTTTCTGTCAAAGCAGCAAGTTAACATCTCGTCCAAAACCTCATAAAAAATGTAACAAATTTAACAAGCAACAAATCCTAAAACTTTCTCTGTTTGCAGCTGTTTCACAGCTGGCCGAGCTAAAACGGTTTCATGCCTTTTCAGGGCTGGTTGGTGTGTGAGGACCCGGCCTGTCAGAACAGGATCAGACGCTTGCCCATCGCCTTCTCCCGACACGGACCCATCTGCCCCGCCTGCAGCAGGGCAACACTTAGACCCGAGGTAACGCACCCACAAACATCAGAGTTCACACTAGCACACACACACGTGGCTTTGCTTCGCACGGCTGAGTTAAACCTACACAGCAGCGTGCGTGGTTGCATTCTGTAGGTCTTTTCCAGTTGATGGTGCTATGGAGCCGCAGTGTCGGCTCTCATATGCGCCGTACGTTTCTGCTCATTAGTGTCGCATTTCCTCAAACATACTCTGATTTCAAACAAACAAACAAACTGATCTTCACTTTGTCCTGGAGCTTCTGTGTTTGTGCGTGACTGTGTGTCAGCGCACACATGTGCCACCCTGCCTGTGTTTAGAAGGCACTAAGAGCTGGATGGTAGTTTAGCCATTAAAAGCATCTGTCTGTCCAGCTCTGGTAGCCGCCTTATGAACACTTTGTTAGTTTGACCACTGGATTTAAAAGAAACACTCTCCCTTTCAATTTGAGCGTGACAGTTCAATCTACTTTTTGTCTTTTCTGTCTCTGTCCCATTCTTACCATTCCTGTTTCAACCCTTTGCCTTAACTCTCCCCTGTCAAATTTTTTATTTTTTTTTATTTATTTATTTTTTTATCGTGCATGCTCTGCTCCGCCGTCCCCACCCCACCCTACCCCCCCCACCGGCTGCGTTGCTGTGTCTGGCTGTGTGGCGACAGGTTGTAAACCAGAAGGCCAATTTCTCCTGTCACTGTAGCCACTTAGGCAGCCATTGCTGTGCCTGAGGGCCATGGCACTTTAAACTGTGGGCTGAATAAAACATTTAACTCTCTGTGCTCGTTCATGCACCCTTTCTCTACCCTAAAAAACTGTAGCCTGTCTTCATTTTTACCTCACAGTTTCACTCCTGAGGCTTGGTCTGCGTGGGTTTTCAGCATCGGCGCAACTGTTTCATCTCAGTAACATTTGCATGTGACTCAGGTGTCCAAAATGTTTGTTTGGCAACGTGCATCTGTCAGGAAGAGATGCCAGCGTTGCTAAGCTTGGAGGCACACAATTCCAATGGATCGGGCAATTTGGAGCAGGTTTTCATCTGGAGCCTGTTCTTAATTCCTACTGCAAGGTGCTTTGCATACATTCAGCATTTAAACAAGAAAACTTTGAGGCTCTGTCATTTGAGATCAAAGTATATTTGGAAAAAAAAAGAAAAGTTAGAAAGTTTTTTTTAGTTCCTCACATACAGTACAAATACTTCTGTTCTATTCAGGCAAGAGGTAACAAATGGTAAAGTAAGGAATCTAGTTTTTAAATATTGTGTGTAGCTTTTTATTTTTGAATAAACCCATCCTGCTTCCTCAGGCAGATGCACACTAAAGACCTCGTTGAGGGAGTGGGGTCAATCAGTTCATTACAGTAACCTTAAAGGTGAAACGAGTTCAGTCCAGTGAAGCTCCAGATGTTTGCAGATTTTCATTCAAGTGAATTTCAAAAGGGTTTTGCCGCTCAAATGCAAAAAAGCTGACTGAGTTCAGGCTGTGTTGAAGGATAAAGGTGGTCATACCAAATATTAACTTTCAGGCTCGCTAGAATTGTACAATCGTACAGTTTTTCTCTTATATACTGTACATGTTTTTCCATGTACGTGTGTACATGTTCCAATAAATCTCTTCACCTATTTCCCAGTTTCTTAAAAAAAAGAAATGAGGGATGGTTCAAGAATTTTGCACAGTCCTGTCTCTGGGGGGGGGGGGGGCAAACTAAGCAACAAACAGCTGATCAGAAGCAGGGTGGAGTGAGCAGATTACTGTCTTGATGAAATGAAAGAGAGTAGATCTTCCTCACCTGCTATTCACACATTACAGGTGAATAAAAAAGTTCATTTTGGACACTGACATCAAACTGACCTATCGCTTCAGTTGATCGTTGAGCATTAGCGTGATGGGGCGCTGTGGCCATTCACCCTGAGCAAAATGCTGCCTCACTCTTGGTGTGAGGTCGGAATGAACGTGTTAAAGCAATAACTGGTTTACAGCGTGGCTGTTTCCGGGATGTTCAGTGAATGAATGAGCTTCTCTGACACAAAGTAAAGTTTAAAATTTTTGGGAGCTGGAGTGATGATTCAAAAAGCTCTTCCTCTATAGCTGGTCAAGCAGATATGTTTACATGTGGGAACAAACCTGACTCAAGAAGTCGAACCACTCGTTCAAGCTGGTGTTGCTGCAGAGTTTGAAGTCATTTTTTTTTTCTTCCCTTGTATCTACTTAGTGCAGGTTGTGTAAATAAACTGGCTGATTAGAGTAACATTAAAAAATAAAACTTTTATTATGAATTAATCTACATCTTCCTTAGCCTTTAATATTCATGCTAGCGCACTATAGCTATTTAAATACCTGCCTAAAGGCTGCAGTGTCCTTAAGCAAGACATTCAATCTCTAATTATTGCCGCTGATCATCTTTAGATTTATATGTGTATAATTCATGTTATGATCCATAGTAGGCTAACATTGACTTTTCAGCACTGTTGTCTGAATCGAGCCAGAGCATGGAGATTAATAGTCCAGCAGCTTACATGTTTAATTGCTGCTAATTATGCAAAGTATCCGAGAGACCATTCATGGCTGTTTGAGCCGCTGTGGACTGCTCACAGTCGTCAAGAAGGCGAGAAATTAACCAGTTTCCACTGAGAGGTTGTCTTTTTCTTTTTCTTTTCTTTTTTTTAATAAATACATTAAAGTTTTGGTCATTTTTGTAACCGCAATCAGATCGATGTGCATCCTGCCTGCTTTATCACTCTGGCCGCATTCCCTTTCTGCTTTTCATCTGCCAGTATCATCATAGTTTATCAGTCTAAAATTTGCAACAGCCAGAAAGACAATTAGGGGTTCTGCTTTGTGTACGCTGCACCAAAAGCACTTGTTTGTGCCAGAGCTTCCGTAAAAGGAGTATCTTGTTTGTGACTCCTTGTTCCTGTCTCTCTGCATCATGGTACATTTACCATCACTGTGGGGCTGCCTCTTCTCTCTTCTCCTTCCTCCATCCATCTCTCTCACTCTGCCTCTTCCTTCTTCTCCCTCCTCCTCGCGCGCTCTCTCTCTCCCTTTCTCTCTCTCTCTCCCTCTGGACACAGATTCAGAGCGTGATCTGATCTCCATGTAATGGGAGAGTAATAGGCACTCTGCCTTGATTGGTTGGTAATTTGGGGGAGTTATGCACAGGTGCAATTTGTAATATTTTCAGTAAATTAAATTTCTTTCTCTTCCTCTCTCCCTCACTCTTCATCTCTCCCTCTCTCCTCTCACTCCCTCTGCAGTGCTTAACTCAAATAGGCTATTTTTTTCTCACCCTGTCTCAAATCTCCTGACTTTTCCTTTTTTCTCCCCCCCTCCCCACCCCTTTATTCACTGCTTTCTTTCCCTGCTCCTTTCTTTTCATTTTCTTTCCCTCCCCTCCCTCCCTCCTTAGCTCTTACACTTATTCTCTCTTCTCTTGGCTCGCTCTTTCTCTCCTCCTCTCACCCTCCCTTTCTGTCTTTCTCTCTTTTTCTCCCCTCGTTTTATTGATGTACGCTCAGGCGCCCATTAGAGCTCCCTTTTTCCCTCTAGTGGAAATTGCAGCATGTTAATTTTCACACAAATTACGGCAATAGCAGGTATCTCTATTTGATACATTATAGCGGGAGCAATCAGAGATAATTGAGTGCCTTTCAGAGGGAGACGGCTGCATTCACTGCCGGCTCAAAGCTGCCCCATTATCGCCTAATCGCTCTTTAAACACTGAATTTTGCCGAACAAAAATTCTTGTCATAATTTTGCTTAAGTGTATTTGGAAATCACAGTCCTTTGAGCGAGGATAATTGAAATCAAATCCCTTTCACTGGAGCTGACATTTCTACATTTCCCCCCAATTGAAATTAATTTCAAAAATTGAGCATGAATATCTTCAAATAGCAGGCAATTATGCCTTTCAATGGGGAGAAATTACCGGTGCTGAATCGTTGGAGGCTTGCGGGCGAGAGCACCAGTTAAATGCCTTTGTTTCCCGCCGTGTTTGCCTAGTAAAGATTTACATATATTGACTCATTATGGTGTCTTGTGAAGCTGATCGGCGTGACTACCACAACCGGCAATAACGCTCATCGCATCTAAAAAGCTCAAGAGTTTTAAAGCCTCGTGGCCTCACAGCTGAGGGAAAATGTATGTTTGTTTCTCTCCATCTCCCTCCCTTTCTCACTCCCTCTCTCTTTCTGCAGCTGCAGTAGCACGAGTGCTTGTAGCTTTAGTATTGACAATGCATGTTTGCAGCAGAGCCGGAGAAGAGTACGCAGGGAAGCGTGGAACGCCGAGGCCTCGTCTGTGTCGCCGCTGCCGGGATGTTTTCTGCCGCCGTCAAAGGCGCCGCGCGCTCGTAGTTTCGCAGCAGCTCGCACACATTCCAGCCGCTGTAAACTGGCTGTGTTTTTGTTTTTGTTTGGCCTGCTGAACTGTCTCTGCCTCACATGCTCGCAGAATATTGTCTGTCTGACTACCTTTCATTAACTGCTTCACTGGTGTACTTGAGCGACAGTATAGTGCGCAAAAGTTCTCTGGAGGTCGGATGTGTGCGTGCGTGTCACGTAAAAGATAGAGGCAGGTGTTTTTAAGACTGAGGAAGTCTTGAGTGCTTGTTTTATTGCGTGAGCCATTTTAGACTGCTGCTCTGTGATTTGGATCAATTTGTATGATTTAGCCTCTTTTCTTATTTCTTACTTTTACCTTTTATTGTATACATCCTCTCCCCCACTTTACCGTCCTTCTGACACATCTTCCTTATGGCATAACTGTTTTTGCGGGTGTAGCTGGGTCGGGGTTGTGTGTATCTGTGGGAAGGGGGGGGGGGGTAGTCAGTCAGGGATGAGGGAGGCAAAGGAGCAAGGGGTACGAGGTGGGGGCTGGGGGGTCCAACACTCCCGGGAGAGAGGCAATTTCACAGCTGGTTTGCTCCTTAGGCAGTCAGGCTGAAAATGCTGCAGATTTGTGGAGCAAATTGAAATGGTGTCAGTGCAGGAACAAAGCGCCGAGCTGAATGACGAGGTAGGTGTGTGCGTGTGTGAGTGTGAGAGGGAGAGAGTGAGGTGGGGTTGAGGGGCTCTAAATTCAATAACAATCCTGTAACATTTTAGCCACGCCTTTCTGACACCTGTCAGTCAGTATGCAGCGACTGGCCCGCCCACAATCAGCATTATATTGTTCAAACGTGAGTCTTGTGTGCAGCTCTGCGTGTGTTTGTGTGTGTTCTGAGTGTTTCCTTTTTTTTTTAAGAGAAAGAAGCGGCGCGCTGTGTTTGTGCCGACCGAGCTTGTTCAACCTTGGCAACCGTAACCGAGGCTCCATTATGGGATGCGCATGGTTTGGTTGTTGACTAGGCAAGTGCATCAGCGGTCAACAGCTGTGCGTGCCATGTGGGCAGCCATAGAAAGCCATTAAACACACACTCACTTTCACACATCACACAGTTTGCATATAGCTGCATTAGATACTCTTGCCACTTGATTATGCCACAGCAGTAAAAACTGAAATTACAATTACGCACATTCCCGATTGGCAGGTATAATGGGCACACACATACTCGCCTCACTCTCTCTCACACACACAGACACACAGATACTGACACACGGGGATTGTCAGGGGATTCTTCCTGGTGGTAATAATAAAGCACTCGGCGCACACCTGATGGCAGTGTGGGGTCGGGGCTTAGCGTGCCCTCTGCAGCGTAGCAGGGAAATGACGAGCCAATAACTGCAATTAAACATGCAGTATAATGGCTAATCAAATTGACAGCCTCGGCTGTTCACATGCCTCTCTCACAATGGCTTATCACAACAAACTATTATGAGGGAGGGTATTTCAGGCCTGATCCCCTCTTTTCTTTCTCTCTCGCCATCTCTCACTTCTTTCCGAGTCTTGGTTTCTTTTGCTCTGTTTTTCTCCCCCCCCCCCCCCCACACACACACACACCTCCCCACCCCCCACCCATCTTGCTCATCCTCTCCGTCTCTTTCCCCTCTCTCCCTCTGGCAGGCTGTCGTGTGGCTCCACTTAATTGCAGTGGAGATTAACAAAGCAAGCAAATTTGTTTTCTCGCTTTACTGTGTCACACAGAGGAAGGGAGATGTTTTCAGGGAAGTATAGTCATTTGAGCTAGGTGCACCCTCTTAGAATTATGTTTAATGTGCCTGTTTTTCAAACTGGTAAACCACTTTTATTATTCTGTTTTGGATGCTTTCTTTCTCCTGTCATGATCTTGACTCTGTTCTCAGCTGACTGAATAATGGTGATTAATCACTTATTAATGCAGAAAAGGAGCAGCGGCGTTGTCGGCGAGGCGGCTGGATAAGACTAATAGTGACAGGGATGTTCCACACATGCACAAATAAAGCACGAGGCTCCTCATCCACCTGCACACGACAGAGCTTTTTGCCGTAACATCTTTTGTTTTTGTTGAAGTAACTCCGTTTGTGTGTGTGTGTTCTCCCTGCAGTACTCCGAGAAGGCCCTGTACAACCAGCTGTGCTTCTACAGGCTCATCTTTGACTGGGACTACGCAACTGCAAAAGTCCTAAATAATGATGAAAAAAGTAAGAGAATACACACACACACACACACACTGCATGCATGTTGCAAAATCTGATTCACGTGCTTTTCATCTGTAGTGCACATCTATACGTCCAGGTGGTTTCGGTTTGAGTTGCTCAGTGTTGGAGGGATCACACTGTGTTAACCCTTTTATCACGGGTGCGTGGATGCTTTCTTCTTCAGAGCGATACAGGTGGTGGATGGAAAATGCTCACAATGCTCGGACTTTTTTTTGTTTTTTTGTTTTTTTTGACTTATTCTTTCTGAAAGAGAGGCATTGCTGCTGCTGGTGCTTTGAGCACCACAGTATAAGTACCATTTAGTTTAATTATATTCAAAAGAATTTGGATGTTTCTGCAGATGATCTGTCCAAAACTGGCCAGCTTCCACAGAAACCATCTACAGTAGGTGGTTAAGCAGCACTACGTGCCAAATGAAAATGAATAAATCCAAATACGTATTGATTTTTATATGATTAAAAGTGCATTTCGGGGCGATCGGTCCGCTGAAGTTTTGCTTCATATTTGTTGTGAAACAGGCTGACTTTCCTAAATCTGCTCATATTTTCTTTTTTGTGTGTGCTGCTTTCCTGCTATACAGCCGCTGAAAGTGAAATCAAGTTAGTAGGGCCACTGCTGAACTTTGAATTTTAATGTCCTAACAAAGCTTCCTCACAAATACACGTACAACATAGCATTAGCAATCAATGTCTCAACATAAACCTTTTACCCAGGCTGCACTTAAAATATTCACCAGTGATGTGACACACACATGTGCACGCACTCTCGCGCACACACACACACACACACACATACAAAAGTAGCGGAGCCTGGGTATTGGATATGGGAAGGGGGGTTAAGGACATTCAGCTCCTCGACTCGACAGCCCTAATTTAGGAGTCGGATTCAATCACACACACATACAGAATGCAAAACGCTCCAATCACTAGAAGAAAGAAGGAGAGAGCCCTCCATCGCTCTGCCTCTACCCCTACCCTCACTGTCCATCTCTACTGCTTTCTCTCCCTTGCTCTCTCGCTCTTTTCTCTCTCTCTCTCTCCCCCTCTCTTGGACAGGCACTCGTTTGGCTGTGTTGATTGAAAACAGGTTTTAGATTTGGGGAAATGATAGGGGGAGTAATGGGCGCGCTGACGAAAGGATAGCCCTTCTCATATAATGGGACATGGAGCGTATATTTCCCCCCTTGGACTCAAATAGACGCTACTCCAGTGATCTGGGCGCACTCAGTAGGCGTCAGCCACAAGGCCTCTTTACCCATAGTTCTCCCTGATTGATGTCACTTGATTAGAAAGGGCCGCTGGGCCGAGTGATTTATTTATTTGATTAAATTTTTTATGTATGTATGTTATTTATGTATGTATGCTTGAACGCCGCAAGTGTGCACACTGGGACCTGAGTAAGGCAGGGAAAGAGTGAGGCAGCAGAGTTAAATATAACGTGTAATCAACAGATGACCACTCAGAAGATGGAGGGAGCTAAAATAGAGGGATTGGACCATTGTAGAGGAGTTGGGGGGGTGGGGTGGGGGGCACTAACATGATTATAGCTTCCATTTTTGCTTTTATTTCTGTCTTTGGCCAGATGCAAGAAATCGTCGCCAATCAATTCTCGACTTTCTTTATGCTCCTGTGCTTTGCAGTGATTTTTTTGATCCGCGTGAACTTTCTTTTCCTCACTTTCTCATTTTGTGTCTCACAGTACAATACAGTGTATTCTTTACTTAGTGGTAAAGTGTACTCACAGTTTACTGTACAGTGTTCAGTAAACGGCAAGTGGTGCATGGTTGTGGGTCTGTTTAAACATCATAACTCGTGATTCCTGAGAGCTTCTTGATTTACGCTGAGCAGAAACATCACCTTCAAGAGTCAGGCTGAAGTGAAAACTGTCTAGTTTCTTGTGAAGTTGCCCCCCCCCCCCCAAAAAAAAAGGCCCATTTGAGGGAATTTAGGGAGTGCCAAAGAGTTCAGCCAAGTGCACTTTGAGCAAAGATGTGGCAAAAACTAAAAGTCTGCTTATTAATTCAACCAGATTATTTGTGTTTATCAGCCTGATGTCAGAATTTTGCTGGCTAGCTACTGTTAGCATTCCTGTAGGGACAGACTGAGTAAAGTGTAGTGCAGACACTGTTCTCATCTCATGGCCAGAAATGATATCCCTACCAATATGACAAACACCCAGCGCAAGAGCTCATTTGCAGTATCAAAAGTGTAGCGGAGGTTACACATTACAGTCTTTCTTGTGTAGGTTAAACATGAGCATGTCGCAACTGCAGTGCAGTACAAGCAGTAGCTGCAAGTGTGGAGAGAAGTGGCCCAGTTTCCTCTGGACATGGTAGGAAAAAGTGTCACATTGAAGGGTCACAGATCAGAAGGGTCCCGGAGAAACAAGATGAGCCACCAGACGATGGTTTTAACTAAAAGTGGAGCCGAGATACTGCCACGCTAACTTGTTACCCTGCTCACCGGATCAGACTGCATTCCTCCGCGCCTCACTCTTTTCTTTTGGATGGTTTAGTTTCCTAAACACTGCTACTCCTCTCTTCATGCTTCATCCCCAAAACCTGTTTGAGAGTCAGGATGTGTGACTGCTTCCTGTCTGTCACACCCAGTGTTTTGCGCTGCCCAACACTCTGCAAAGTTAACACCGACTTGACAGAGATGCAGTGTCGGCCATGCTTCAGGGGATTCACCGATTGAACTGTTACGCAGCCACCGCGTGGTTGCAATCCTCCCTCCCTGCTTTAATGCCCTGGTGTTGGAAACCAGAGGACACGACTCTCACAAACAGATTTGTTAGTATATTGATCTAGAAAGTGAAAAATCACCATGACGTCGTTTACCTGTAGCTGCTGCGATCCTGCTCGAACAATACATGAACACAAACACAGCTCATCACTGCAGACACACAAGCTTTTGGAAAGTAAATGGAATATGTTAACCTGGATATACCAGCCTGGAGGAAATAGGGTTCTATTTTTTTCTTTTGCTGCTGTTAATGATTCAATTGTGCTCAGTTTTTACTGTAATATAAATAATATTTATAGTTTTTAGGTGGTCGTAATATTTATTGTAAAGACCATCCTGGGGGGTATCACAGTTGACACGTCTTAGAATTATCTGTCAGACCCCAGAAATAAAGGCTTGTGTAATTATTTACTTTTGTAGTACTGGGAGGGTTGCCCCTTTTTATTTATTTATTCTATTTATTTGTTCCCATTTCTTTAATTGGATCTATGAAAAATAAAAAAAGAAAAACAAAGTTTGACGGGCATAAAATAAAATTTTTGCACCAATGAGGTGATTCCCAAAGAGCTGCTTGGCTTGGCATGTCTCAGCAAGGCAGTGTGTCCTTAAAAAGTTTAAGGAGACTGGACAAGTGACAGTCTTAACAAAAAACTATCTACAGCAGGTGAAGAGTGTCTGAAAGTCACGTCCTTAAGAAATAGGGAAGAAAAAGAAATCCAGCAGAGACCTGACACCAGACCTGTGAGATGCATGTTGTCCTTCAGTTGGTCCATCTACTGTTCACTGAAGCCTCATCAGAAATGGTCTCAGTGGCTTTCAAGTTAGAATAATAAAAACTCTGTTTTTGCCTATTTCCATGCATGTTTACACATTTCAATAAATCGCTGCACCTATTTCTCATTTTCCAGGCAGAATATAAAGAAATGAGCGGTGGCTCAAGACTTTTGCACACCACTGGAAATGATTAATATACAATACGCTCTGGTTTTCTCAAAGTCCGCAAAGAGTACACATGCGCACACACATGCTGCTATAAAATATAGGTTTATGGTGTTATCCCTCAGTCCTGGGGCAGTAATAACCCATATTACTGCATTACACACCCAGGGGCCCACACGGCCCAGATTACAGGGAGGAGACATACGATCCTATACACATACCTGCACACTGTCATTGTATACCGGCACTGATTTAGGAGCATTGTTTGTCCACAAACACCATCTAAGCTTTAATATGATAAAGTCTTCTGGGTGGTGAGTGGAGCGGCTTTCTAGTGGCTTAAGTTTTTTGGGTGGGTGGGTGTTTTGTTGTCCCCCCCCAGTTATTGAAGACCAACTCAGTCTGGCTTCTCTTACTTTGTCCTTGAGCTGCCCAACTGATGTACTCATTCCCAATCCCGTCCGTCCCCGCCACACCCAACACACAAAACTCAGCATCTTTAACTCCGCTGCCTCCAGCTCCGCCTCCCGTCTCCAACCAATGTGACATACATCGTCTCTCTACCATCGAGTAAACCTTTCCTTTCAGTCTTTCCGTTGCCTTGATTTTTTTTTTTTTTTTTGTTGTTGCAAATCGCTGCTGACATTCTTCTCCATCTACTCCACCCTGCCTGCATTCAACTTGCAAAGCATGACATGTTCCTTTATTACTATAAACACGTATTCGTGTCGTTTTGCCATTCCGCACACTTGCTGCCAAAAATACACAAAATGTGCATTCATCTATACTTGATACTCCATCTCATCTATTGCTTAGATTAATTCTTTAATGTTTGCACTGACATTTAATTCTGAACTCATGCTCAGTCTCACCTTCAGCGCTTGCCAAGGTCATTTATTTGAACTGCTAGCTTGAACCTTAGCACAGGCGAATGGTGACAGAACCTTGGATACACGGAAATATGGCGAGAACTCTATGACACTGATCAACGCTGGAAACCACTAGCCGCAGTACTAGGTGTAGTATTTCTACTGCTGCTACTCACAGCAGGCTGCTCTCAATCTTTCATACTCCATACTGTCAGCACGCTTGATAGCTGTGTATATGTTAGAGAGATGACTAACAAGTTGTTGCTTTTGGTCTTTTGAGGGAACGTATCGACAAAGCGGCGTAGAATGCCAGCGGCGTTGTCCTTTGTGTTTGCATTTCCTGTTGTTTACTAAAAGTAAACATGCGTCGTGATATGCTCCCCATTATGTCACATACTTTTGATTATATCTGGGTATTTATGCATTGTCCGACCGTTGTAAAGTCTGAATGTTTGCTATTATACTGAACATATAATAAAGCCCATTAAAAGAAAATAGCTTTACATAAGAGCTCTGATTCAAAGCAGAATGTAATTTGATCAGCTCGCGCGTGTGTGTGTGTGTGTGTGTGTGTGTGTGTGTGTGTGTGTGTGTGTGTGTGTGTGTGTGTGTGTGTGTGTG
>JAVDPK010000925.1:150041-164581 GCA_034780415.1 Cichlasoma orientale | reverse complement strand
GTGTGTGTGTGTGTGTGTGTGTGTGTGTGTGTGTGTGTGTGTGTGTGTGTGTGTGTGTGTGTGTGTGTGTGATTTAGATAAAGAGACATGCACACAAATACAAGTCACTCTGTTAAATTCATCAGAACAAAGTTATTTTAATCATTTTGTCATTTAAGAAGAAAAACTCCAAGTCTTTAATCTTTGATGGAATTCTGCCACCAAAACAAGCACTGTGACCTCATCACTTGCAGAAAGCATGGACATAAGCTGTTTTCACACGTGCACTGCAGCCCTTCGCTCTTAAGGACATCGCCCACCAGAGAGCGTAAATGTCCGATGTAGTCCACTCAGACATCAGCCGACTCTTGGCCTGCCTCGGCACAAAGTCTGCGTTGATGTCTGGTGCATTCACTGCTAGCGAGTGAATCTCGTGTTTGTATTTCCAGTCTTGAGAGTGAGTCTGGGTGCACGTGTGGCACCCAGTCTCCTGCTGGGTGCTACAATTGTGGAAAATATCCCGACCCCGATCCTCCTGAAATTGTCCAAAGTTAACATCTGAAGACGGCCGCAGCTGCAGCTAGCTTTTTAATCATCAGTTAATATGCAAATTATTTACTCACTTTATTGTTTTATAAAGTGTCAGGAAATAATAATAAAAAAAAATGCCCCATGCAATTTTCCACAGCCTCACTGCTCATTGACTTTAATTTGCTGCTGACACCCTCTGATTGTTGTTGTTTACAAATAAGTGGTGCTGGTGCCTAAATGAGTTTTATTTCAAGCTCCGAGGACCAGAGTGTTGCAAGTAAAGTGAATAAAAGTGACGAATGGAGTGAGCCCCCCCCCCCCACCTATAATTGAAAATGAAAAGATAAAAACACAGTGCCCATTTTCCTGCTTCTCCACCAGCTTCAGCTCACTGTTATACCTGATGTTGCTTGCTGCGCTCATTGGTGTGATGCTGTGTTATTACTTGGTTTCATGATACTTCATCTACACTTGACACTCCGTGTAATATCGTAAAGTTTTGGTTGTGGTGGCCGCCCTGCCTGAGATGGTCATCTCTCTAGCCTTATTGTGGCCCACCTGGAGAGATAAAGGGGGCAAAATATTGACTTGATGCTCTTGTTGAGCTTTTCTATTGATCTTATGATCGTGTGTGTGTGTGAGAGAGTGTGTGTGTGAGAGAGTGTGTGTGCGAGATCAACCCATCAGTCCAATTCTGTGTGATCGCTCTCCGAGCCCTCAAACTGATAGCGTTACTTACAGATAGCATTGGATCTTTTAGCGCTTCACTTAAAGGTAAAATGCTCTTAAGTTTTGATCAGTAGCAAAACAAAGCCATTGTGCTCTCCATTACTCTACAGTCAGACTCTGCACAGCTTAATCCCATAGATGGAGGGCAGCTGAAGTCACCCAAAAGTGAAAAGTTAGGTTGAAATGCATGCATGATATTCCATTGAACTCTAACAATAACAACTCTGCTTTCTGTCCTCCTCCAGAAATTGTTAACAAGATGGCTAAAGAAAGAGAGGTCTATCGGAGGCTAAGGGAAGTACCAGACAAAGCCTTAGCCTCCAGTGGCTACTCGGAGATTAACCTGGCCAAACTCTTCCAGGCTTTCTCGTCCCTCAAGTAAAACAACACACACACCTCCAAAAGACAGCACCGCCAAGAGGCCCCAGTGTCTGACTCCAAAAGCTGGACAGTTGCACATATAAACACATCTGTTTTCTTTGTTTGCGGTTTCCAGGTATAGGCCTCCTAACCCTTATGTCATCTGCCCTGCAGCTAATGGGCTTGTAATATAGCTTAAAACCCAATCACACCTTCCCCTTCTGCACGCACACACTCTTGTTATTTGACCCCATCACCCTGGCTCTGTATGGTAAAGGGGAGCAGCAATCATATCTAAATGACAGCCTATTGTGCGTGCAGAGGCTAGCTGTGCCCAGATCTGTGGGTGTGTGTGTGCGCATGTGTGTGCGTGTGTGTAAGTGTAAAAATGACTTATCCTCAGAGCAGCCAGTATAGTCCAAAAGCAGCTAATTACCCAATGATAGTGACCCCAGCCTCTGAGACCAGTGGATGCCTGCAGCGATCGGACACTTGTTCTGATTACTACTATTCATCCTGTGTGTGTGTGTGTGTGTGAGAGTGTGTGTGTGTGAGTCAGCTCAGTGGATGAAAGAAAAGAGTAAAGGAGGATGTAGGGAGTGACGGGGTGAGGGAGGCCACACGCGCTGCTCCCTCACTTTTTTTTTGTCCCAGTATCGAACAGCTGATCTCCTTCTCCTCCACTGCCTCTGTTTAACTGATGTCATTTCACCCCCGCCTCACCCCCCCTGTGTGCAAATTGTGGTTTTTAAAGCATCTAATTTTCTATGTATCTAAGTTGTATCTCACAGGTGGGTTTATGTCCTGTTTCTTTGTAATGATCAGAATATTTTGATATTGAACGATTGTTTTTGATACTGAAACCTCAATAAAAAGCTAAATAGAAAAGAAGTTAGTCCTGTGTTTTTTTGCAGAGTGGGTGGGGTAACGGCACTGGGTGGGTGGATATCCTGTTTCATCACTACACACTGTAATGCTGCTGTGATAAAACTCAAATTTATTAAATGAGGAAAAAAAAAATCTCATAACATTGGGACATCTGGGTAGCTAAATAGAGCATCCTTCAGCATCATTTCTTCACAGGACCACTGAAAGCAACAATGAATCAATCATGCTACCCAGTAATCTGTGTCCACAGCCTGATGTAGCTCATTTCTCTGTGGTACAAAGCTTTTTTCTTTTTTCTTTTTTTTTTTGGGTCCAGATCTTCAAAATCACATAGTGAGACTCTTGCTGTAGGCTACATGTAATGTTTAGAATGTCGCTCCTGCATTAAACTGCAGCTAATAAAAGTCCCTAATGAGTAATAAATGAAATAATCTTAAAGCTACATAAATATTTTCGTCGTCTGGAGGAGTGCATGTGCTTTGGATTGAGAGTCACAGGCTCTAGAGGTCAAAGTGCGGAGAGATGATGGATTTAATGGAATATTTTCACAAAAAAGACCAATATGGAAAATTCTCTAAATATGTTTTTAAAATAAATGTCTGACCCGGAGCTCGCAGAAGACATGAAGCCCTCTAAGACATTTTAAAAGCCTATATGTTGACATGGTATTGGTTTGGGGTTTTTTTGCTTTTTTTCCCCCTTCTAGGTAATCAGTTGAGGGTGCAATATTTTAGCCAGTTAAATCCTGGTGCCTAAAGCATTCCTGCTCTCTGATTGGTCCTAGTGCGAGCACATGTTAAAGGGATTGAACTATAGCGTTTGACAGATGCATGTTCATCTATAGTAATGCCGGCCTGTGTGTTCTAAATACTGCCTATATTTACTCAGCTCTAACCCGTAACCCGCTGCTTCAAGTGTTTCTAGCGTTTTCCTCCAAGAATTCTCCTTTGTGTTAATACAGTCGAGGGAATTTTTTACTCCATCCTGCCGTGTGCATTTCCATAAACACTGTACGCCTCACAAATCACTTCAAACCACTGTGACTTGTGAAGGCAACCTTAAGTGGGCTGAACACTTAAACCGTGATTCACTATGCAATGGATAGAACATGCTGTGTGTGTGAGAGAAAGTGTCTGCATGCATTTACAGCCATAACTTTACATATTTATTAAAGCATATTAGCTCTGCTACTTCTCCCTCACTAACTTGTTTTTTTTTTTTCTTTACTTTACCCTCCATTTAATCAACCTCAGCTCACAGTAGATGTGCTCGGGCCTCCTGTTTCCCCCCTCTCTATCAGACTGCAGGTTTTTTGAGTAAGGGCCCCCGTTTTGTCCTCCCGCTTTGGAGTAAACCAGTCAAATTAAGTCCCCTGCATTAATTTGACCCTGCTAAGCTAATAAGGTCGAACAAGTCTCTTTGTATTGTCGTGTTAAGCTTTATTGCTTGTCGTTTTGACCAGCGATGGACAAGGTAGGCTTTGATGAGGGAATTAGTCCCCTATTCTGTCCCTGTTATTCATAGCGCGGTGGAACATACAAGCACCAGAGAGGGTGTCAAAAGGAGAGCTGGTCCTATTGCAAAGTGTCTCCCTTGTTGGAGCTGAAAGGGCGGTTATGAGACGATAAACCGCTTAATACACTGAGCTAATTGGATGAGAGCAAGAGAGACGGGGGAATTAAGGGGCGATCCGAGAGGGGAGCGGAGAGCCATGGCCCTGCTATTCAGGTCTTTCATCGGGCCGGTTCTCCGCCTGGGGAGGGGGAAGGAGGGGGAGCCGTTCATCAAAGCGCCTTTTAGAGCTCCTCTCCCGGGGACTGAGTGAGGACTGATCCGGCTGAGGCTGTGGAGTGATTGGGCCTATTCTCTCGGGCAGGAACGTGATGGGAGAGACGAGGCCCAGGAGAATCCAAATCATAGACCAAATCAAGTCCAAGCAGCTTGGGGAAGGAGAAACAGCTTGGGGTAGGGGGGGTAAATGATGAAAATGGGCAGACAAGTCAGTGGGGGGACATTTTCTGGACATTTGGATTTACCTGTGAGAGGCGGGCGGCAGCAGTAATGCCCAGTGCACTGACGCAATCCACCAAATAATGCAGATTTGGCTCTTTTTTTTTTTTTTTCTTTTTTTTTGGCTGCCAATTTGCAGGAAAACAGCTCGTGATTGGACAGCCGGTCCCATTTTTATATCAACATTCATTATCATGGTCATTCATGCAATAAGGAGCCTCCTGGCCTAATCCCAAGTGCAGGCCTGTCTTGAATCGAAGGGCACACATCCAACAAGTGTGACTTTATAAATCCAGAGCCATTGCCCTTCGACAGCATTTCAATTTTCTCGCCTTTTTGCGCTGCAAAGAAAGTTTAAGCCTCGCTCCCAGCGGGTCATCCGCCTCCTGGCATTCCCCTGATATTAGGGACAAATTGGTTTGCCATTCATTAGTTATATTCACAATAAGATTAAAACTCTCCGGACAATCTCATCAAAACCCTATACAGGGAAAAAACCCACACACGCTTCACTGAGCTTGAGCAAAAGAATGGGAATTTTAAAAAACATGGCGCTCTCACACATCGTGGATGGTGGTTTGGGCACATAGGAGAAAATTGGTTTTTATCTTTTTCTTCTCCCTTTTTGCATTATGCTCCAAGGAGCAGCTGGGTGACTTTGTCTGAGGCTGTGTTGGGATAAATTTAGATACATCTTCCCATCAGTCTCCTACCGGATCTGATTCCTGCATGTTTGGAGTAAATTGAGTGATTAACAGGTATAGGAGCCATAAAGCAAGAGCACCGAAGGGATAAGGAGAGGCTTTTTTCCACAGATCCACACAATAAAAACAGGGGCTACATTAATCCGCAGGGTAATTTCATGCGATTTGGTCGGGCACCGAGGAGAATAACCATTGATTGCTGTAATAGTCCCGCATCAGTATAGTGAAATCCAATGGAGAGAGGAGGATTGAGGGGAATTAACTCTACGAGGTTGTGTGTGTGAAAGCCGTTTGATGAAGTGGTTTGTTACTTCATTAATGACAAAGGGGACTCGCTTCCATCGAGACGGCATTACAGATGTTAAGACCAATTTAGCGCCTTTAAAGGGTTTTAAAGGAAGTTTTGTGACGGGCCCCCCAAGATAAAGTGGGCGATCTAATTGAAAACCCCTCTCCTTTGTCGCGCGTTTCACATGTTGGGGATTAAGCTCATGAATATATGGTCAGTATTTTGTCAACTCCACTGAAGAGGATAGACGCACGCAGCGCACCGGATTAAACACCTCATGGATTTTGGCTTCTGCAGGTGGAGCTGCATCTCCATAAATTCCTCTTCTTTGTTTCAGCTGGCCTGCAGGCATGGGTGAACACCGGGCAACCTGTTAGTGAAGCTGGATGGATATTTATCTTACATTCCAACATTGTTCTCTAATAGCATCAGTGGCATCAATTAAAAAAAAATTATATATATTCAATGTAAGACAGAAAGCGCTTTTTTTCATAACACATTTTATTAATAGTTCTATAATATTCTGTTTCGCATTATTTAATTTTCCTGGTTTAGACCTATGTGAGTCCTAAAGGAATCTGAAATAATAAACGATAACAAATTTTAACAATGTAATTTATTCAAATTAGTTATATTAAACCAGGAAACTTACAATCACTTAATAAGAATAAGAAGAAGAAAAAAAAACGTCCTTCACTCATTTCCTTAGGGGGAAAGGTTTTGACATAAATAATTATCTAAAAACCTAATAATTCATAAACACGGGTAGAATTCTACACAGGGCGACATTCATTAAACACTACACCGAGTGCAAAGGATCAAAACACGGTCTCTTGAAATATACACGACCATGTTTTGAATTTTTTTTTGTACTCCCACCCCCCTCCTTTTTTCGTTTTTTTTACACAATATGTACAGTTTTCTCTCACACAGTCAGGTCATTAAAGAAACACCTCAGATCTCAACGCTGCTCGCGTGCCCTGCAGTCAAACCCAGCGGAAATGCCACTGCTGCGATAATCAGACAGGGAGGAGAAAATTGCCGTAAATTTACAGAAATTTCGCGCTGACGTGGACTCAAACCACCTTAAATCACACTGAATTGATACAGGGATTTAAAAATATAGGCCTATCTATATATATATCTAGATATATATATAGATATATTTATGTATGTGTGAGTGTGAGGGCTGAGTGTGACTGTCGGATAGGCGAGCAGTGGAGAGGAGAAGGCTATGGAAGGTCTATGGACAGTTTTCCTTTGGTTCAGGGTGGACCTCCTCCAACACGCCTTTGTTATAGATGCAGACCTGCTCAGCCCACATCAATGCATACAGATTAAGCAGTGTTAATGTCGAGCACTCGCGTTGTCCACATTTGAAGTAGCACAAGATTTCTTTCTAAAAGTCTGGGTTCCCCTGCGGTTCTTCAGCTCTCAGTGCGTGTGCGTGCGTGCGTGTGTGCGTGCGTGCGCGCGTGAGAAAGAGAGAGAGAGATGACAGACTCCACTTTAGTTAAAAAAAAAATAAAGCCTAAAGACAGTCCAGTTAAAAGAAAATGTGTGTTTTCAAAATAAGTGAATGCAGAGAAGCATAATTAGAAAAATGCACAGAAATTATGGATTAAAAACGCCCCGTTAGTGTCATACACATTATGTTGTTTTAATTATAAAACAGAATTTATTCGATTAAAATGGATTACAATGAGTGGAAACATTTGTTAACTTTCAGAAGTATTGTTTTTATTAAATTTCTAATTAAATTGTAGTTTTATATTACAATAAAATAATGTAAGGGCCTCTGAAATGTAGCAAAGTAGAAATACTCAACTAATTTGCACTTAAGTATATAATTTCAGTAAATTAACTGCCACATTCCTCCACTGGTGATGTGTTTATTTATTTTTATTTATTTATATTTTGTATACATATGGTATATAAATGAGCCCCATTCATGTATAATATATTGTGAAAGAATCAAGAAATAATAATAATAAAAAAGTTATTTTAAACTGCATCTTAAAATTGCTCTAATTGCTCTTTCAGTCTAAAAATAATAAAATATCTAATTTAGTGGACTGTCTTTCAAGAAAGTGTGTGCATGGAGTGTAAAGCAATGTTATAATAGCTGCAATTACCACACACACACACAAACGCACACCTTATTAAACCAGTGCTCCTTTAAATTTGGTCGTGCTTTTTTTGGGGGGGGGGGGCATGAGGTAACAGGGAGAGTTAAAAATGGGGGGGTGGGGTGGGGTAACATCAGGACTTCAGCCTCCAGAGGTATGAATGGGGTGTTTGGAGGAGTTTTGGATGGGTGGGTGTCATGGAATGGGACATAAGCCCAGGACGGAGAGGTCTAGAGCTGGTGTCGAGTGTTCAGCACACCTCCTTCCCTGTGGCTCCGGTGGGCAGGATGTTTAGCTGGGTGAGCTGAGCTGAGTGTTCCTTGGCCTTGAGGCGCAGCGCGGCGATACTGGAGGCCCTGCGGTCTGCTGCGGCTGAAGAAGTAGTAGTGGAGGAAGAGGAGGAAGGGTCAGGGAGGACGGGGCCCGTGTGGGAGGGGTTCTCTACAGGAGGTGCGGGCTGACGGAGAAGAGCTGCAGCGGTGGAAGCACTGGTCAGAGGACCGATACTGGAGAAGAGCCTGAAAGAAGACCAAAATGCAGCCACCTACATGTAACATTTTAAATTAAACCCATATTCAAGTGTAATTTATGCATTTCACTGTCTGTCTGCTTCCTACATCAGAGTGCAGTGTGACCCAAAATGCTGTCTGTGTGATGGCATAGAAAGCGGAACAGCATTGCTGGTTAATTAAGAGTCTTAAACCTCCTCGGAGAGATTTATGTCGTCTAATGCATGCTGATTTCCTTAATCTAAAAGATAAATGGAAAGTATAAGGCTGTATAATGGAGAAGGTAACTGTGGCATATGGAGAGTATCGTGTCACCCCTCCTCACAGCTTGTCTTGCACAATCACACGTTCTGTTAATTTATTAAGGTGTTTGACAGAGTGATTACATGCCACTGTGAATGGTTAACAGTATAACATATTTGTAATCAGACACTGAGATAAACAGTGAGGGAGTGTGACTGAGGATTAGTGTAAACATCAGTCATTAGAGTTACATGATGTGCCGAGAGTTTATTTTAAGCCCGGTTGCTGCTCTGCATTTTTCCGTGCACGTGTCTGCCTCTGAAATAATTGTCATTTACTGTAAAATGCAGAGATAAACGTGGAGGTCATTTTTTTATTGGCGGTCGGGAGCAAAGTTCAACAGGAGCAGAGATTTGTGGAAAAGAACCCATATTAGATCCAAGGGAGGTCTGTGCTTCAGTCCAGCTTACCTGCCAAAAGTGGGTCCAATAAAGGCAGGGTGGCGAAACATAGCGGCCGTGCCCAGGAAAGTGCCCAGGCCGAGTGGGGTAGCCAAGGGTGGGCCAGAGCCGTTATGAGGTGGTGGAGCCAGGCCGGGGAAGGCTGCAGCTGCAGCTGCGGCAGCCGTCCATGCAGACTCCAGGGCTGGATGCGGGTGAGGAGGGAAGGGCCCTCCCTCTAGGTAGTGGCTGAGAGGATGGCCCGCTGCAAGAGGCCCTGGGAATGGCAGGCCTGATGGGTGGGCCTGCACCCCGGCCTTCTCACGCTTCCTCCACTTGGCCCTGCGGTTCTGAAACCACACCTGAGGGCAGAGAAAGATGACACGCAGATTAATATTAGTTTTTCCCACATTAGGAGCAAGATGACAGATACAACAGAAGATAAATTATAATTCTATACCAGTAAGTGGTAAAAGAGGTAGAAACAAAAATAGCAAAAGAATAATCTAAATGGGTCCTTTTTCTACATAGATGCAGGAAAAGAAAATGCTCAAAGGCTAGACCTAGTTGTAACCCAGGTTAAAACTAGATCTATAACTATCCTGCTTACTTCACAGCGATGTTGCACTCTAATTAACATAATCTCTATTGAATGTTGTGTCAGTGTAGTCTAATAGTTGTCTAGTTCAGATGGTGGCCAACAGGCGGAAAGTCACCGGTAATTACATGCAAGGTAAACCCTGCCGCTCACGGTCCCTTAAATCTACTTTCTGTCTAATTAAACCCTCCTCCCTTTAGACGGGCTTCGGGGTGGAGAGAGATAATTAAGAGCGGTGTTAACAAAAGATCCAGAAAATTACCGCTGAACTGGCTCCAATAACAATTAATGCGCTTTAAATTAAATTCTTAAGAGACGTCGAACGAGTGACTTCCATCCAAGAGCGTATTTAACTTTCCCACGCATCCACTGTTGCCCAGTTTGCACTGCAGAAGCACGGGGCTCTCACAATGAGCAAAATGTCAACATGTGGAAAGTGACTGAACAGAGCGGGCTTGAGCGACAGGGACTGCGTACACACGCTCACTCTCTCACACACAAATACACACACACACACACACACACACGGACGCATTATTCCCAGAGGGCTGTTTAGCATTACACAGCCCCTCGGGAATTTATGAGTTTTTATCACCTCCTGATGGCGCCCGTTAAGTGATTTGTTCACCTACGGCCCCTAAAGAGACATCTGTTGTTTTACCTTCGGCCATAACATCTCGGAGCTTCCACCGTGTTTGAACTGTCTCTCTGGTTATGAGACCGGGCTTTCGACATGCAAGCCACGCTTTCAGTGCAAAGCGAGGAGGGAGGGAGGGAGGGAAGGAGAGAGAGAGAGAGTGAGGGAGGCATGGATGGATGCATGGAGAGAGTGGGATGGGGGAGGGGGGGTGCGAGGGGGAGCAAACACCTTTAATGGTCTCTCATTCGCTCCCAAGTGCAAAGCATCGGATCAATGCGGGTCTATTGCAATCACATAATGGGAAATCAAATAGCATTATCCCTCCCCTCTTTCTCTCCCTCCCATCTCTCCTCTCTCTCCTCACATCTTTTTGCCCTCACACACACACACACACACACACACACACACACACACACACACACACACACACACCTCGGCCTCGCCCCCTATCTGTCCCCTCAGATGGGAATTCAAACACCAAGAATACAGACAGTGTTTGCTCCTGCACTAAGTATGCTTTTTATGAATCGCCAGCCTCCGCTTAATAGCCACTAAAACGTCCCCTGTTCGCGTGTAATAACATTCAATAACAGGAAGGACCTTCCCCGCACAGCGACTGGGGCCATTTAACACATTTTACTGTAATAAATTATTGCCTCAAATTGGCCCGTAATCGTTGATCCTCAATCAGTGACGCATATCACCGGTTATTATCCAGCGCTGCATATCGGAGACATTTTATAGAGGATAGATAAAACATTAGAGGATGCTGCTTTTCCTCCCCCTTGTATTTGATTTACAAGTCAGGCTTCTCTTTTCAGATAAAAGATAAACATGGAGCCACTTACTTGAACGCGGGCCTCGGTGAGATCCAAGCGCATTGCGAGTTCTTCTCTGAAAAGAATAACAAAGACAGAAAGAGGAAGGGAGAAAAGGGAGAGAGACAGTAAGAAAAGATTCAAGGTTACAGGCCACCATTTGGAAGCAACGCGGAATTGCTGTTTTGTCCCCTCCTGTTGTTCACTGTCAACAATAGACGACCAAAATAGGCTTGATTTTTTTCCCTCTTCCCCGGCATGAACTGCAGAAAGACGCCATAGCCATATTCTATTTTCCCTGTCACGGATGGAAAGAAATAGGCCTAGTGATTGTTAGATTTTCCTTAGCCAAGGCCTGTCACCGTAACAACATAATGGTTGAAATAATGACATCTAAACTAGCCTGCCACAAAGCAATTGACGCTCCCTTCAGCTTCAAGATGGGCTCGCAGTCCAAATTAGACCTACAAGTCACCTTAAAGTAAATCGATTGAAAAAAATATGAATAATCCCAAATGGGAAAATTGGAAAAATTAATTTTTCGTGTCTTGATGCTGCTGGTTTCAGAGGAAACCAGCAGCAATCATAAAAGTGTCAATTCAACAGAAGAGGAATGTGATTTTCTTTATATTGGGTTATTTTATTTGGTTTTGGTCCAAACTAAAAAAAACAACAAAAAAAACCCAAATAACAATTTAAAAAAAAATTCTACCTTGGAAAAAAAAAAAAAGCAAAAAGCTCTGCGTTTCTTTCAGTGTGTGTGTGTGTGTGTGTCTGAACAATGCGCGCGTACACCTGCCCTTGGGTTTGAGGTTAGGCCCTAACTTTTAGCGCAGTATCATGTCCAGCAGGTAACCTGAGCTGCTCCACTTAATTATTCCTCCACACAGGAACACTGTATGGGACTGTATGGGTTTAAAAAAAAAAAGCTTCCTGTTAGCACTTACAGGCCCATTGTGTTCACTTATTTAAAGCACGGATT
Source organism: Cichlasoma orientale (assembly GCA_034780415.1). Classification (NCBI taxonomy): domain Eukaryota; kingdom Metazoa; phylum Chordata; class Actinopteri; order Cichliformes; family Cichlidae; genus Cichlasoma; species Cichlasoma orientale. Next base: position 152,732 of record JAVDPK010000925.1, on the reverse strand, counting down.
TAGTGTGGGGCATTTTATGAGCTGTGATCCGCACAGTGTCCTGTTACAGACGCGTGGAATTACTGGGACCGTTTCTGAAAAATTTTTATGAGCTAGGGGAAGTGTTTATTTAAAAATAAATGCAATTAATTATCACCTTCAGTCATGGAATTATTAAAGAACATATTGCATGTTTAAACTCTTTATGCGTGTTTATTTATATCTTAAATATAATAATAATAATAATAATAATAATAATAATAATAATAATAATAATAATAAATTGTGGGCCAACACGGTTATAGATATTTTGTATGGCAATTAAAATTTGATAGGCCTACAATCGTCGCGTTTTAATTTGTAAAGGAGTAATGCAGAATAACTGAACAGCTAACAATAGATTTTTTTTATAGTTACAATTTTAAAACAAAAAATAAACAAAAAAACTAAACAAAATATATTTTTCCAGACACTTTTCTTTCAAGTTTTCATTTCTCTGACCTGGTGAAGACGTCGGGGTAGTGCGTCTTCTGGAACGCTCTCTCCAGCTCCTCCAGCTGGTAACTGGTGAAGGTAGTCCTGTATCTTCTCTGCTTCCGTTTCAGCATCCCTTCCTCTGAGTCACTGCCCGCCGACAGACACACGCTGTCCTCCCCGTCCCTCACGTCCCCATCCCCGGCGTTCAAGCTCTCCCTCTCTTCGTCCTTCGGGGATAGCGCCACCGCGTCCCCGCAGCCCTCTTCCTCCTTCCCCGCGTCCTCCTCGAATTTCAACGGACCGAGCTCCACCAGTCCCATGCTGCCGTCCTCCGAGGCCTCTCCGGGGCTCTGGTCGCCCTCTCCCCGGTTCAGTGACGCGTTCTCTCGGTAGGACTTGCTGCGGCTGATGCTCACCTGTGGCGCCTGGCTGATTTTGAGGCTCTCGCTGGCTTGCTCCAGGAGGAGCCTTTCCCTGTCCAGCTTTTCTGCGTGCTCATGGAGGTACTTCCCCCCAGGTCCGTACAGTCGGCGGAGCTTAGGAGGCAGGTGCATTTCAGCGCTGAGAGAAAGAGGCTCTTTCGTTGGCCCTGAGAGAGAAGCATGTGAAGGATGTCAAAATAATGAATAAAAAAATGGCACTGAATAGGCAGTTCATTTTTCTTCAAGGATCACATAAAGTTTAATATTTTCCCATGCCTGTAAATGACCGGTTTAGTCGTGGAAACACCAAAAAGAGATTATTCAGGATAAAACGGGCTCACCTACAAGCGTCACTAAAGCAACTCCTGTAGACGCTTTACCTACAGACTTTAGGTCTAAATTAGCTTGCTTGTTACACGCTTGTCCCCTTACAATATTTCCAAATAACCCGTTTAAGCTACCTTGCCAATTTTCACTTTAAAATAAACTTACCGTCGGCGGTCTTGTCGAGTTCCACTCTGCCGGGCAGACCCGTCAAACTTTGAGCCCCTATCAGTCTGACCTTACAGGGACTCCTGCGGCCCAGAATGCTGTCTATGCAGTAAGAGGAGAGCAGTGTCGGGGATTTACTGCTCTTCCTCTCACCCCGGTTGTGGATATCTTCCTCAAACTGACCGCTCATGTCGACGCTTCGGTTCGTCTTTTGGTAACGCCTGTCAGTCTCCCACTCTCTTCCTCTCTCCCCTTTCTCTCTCGGGGTCCGGCGCTCTTCTTCTTTTTTTCTTCTGTCCTCTTAGGCCGGTGCGTCTGCTTACCGGGACCGCTCACTCCTCCCTCCTTCTCCTCTCTCCCCTCTGTCACTCCTCTGTCACACTCCCAGCTAATGACAGACAGCGGTTTGGCTGCCTCGCCCTGCGCTCCGGGTCTGCCAGGCGCTTCTCCGCTCCGCGCGCTCGCTCAGCATAGGCTACGTGTGGGCTGTTACTGCGCGCTTGATTGGCTCGTATGTGTGTATGTGGGGAGAGAGACAGCGCGCAGCTGCTTTATATATTTTACGATTAAAGTTAATTTGAGGGAGAGGCATCAAAACCCGAGATGGACTTTTCCATTCCTCCGCGGAACGAACTCAAGCGGCTGAAGCTGCAAAAGCTAAAGCACCTAAAAACGGCTTCTCCTGCTTGTTGGTGTAGATGTTCTCTAACAGTTTTACTCACAGTAATATAGCAGTGATATAGCCTGATTTAATAAAATAAAGTATGTGTTGCATGAGCAAAGGTTTGCTGACAGGCTAACAAGTGCAACAATGTCACCAGCACAATGACTTTTGGAGAGAAGTACCTCACATAAGGATGCATGGCACAGTTTCACAATTTCACAGCTTTTTTCGGTTGCATATCGTTACATTCAAAATAAAAGCACACATAAACAATAAAATGAATGATACCTGAATTTCTTTTAGCTGATATTGTTGGCTTACTGACGCTGGCTAACTGGGTATCTGAATAAAACAGTAATTTGCCTTGGCAGTCTTAGAAAGGCCTACTAACAGCTAGCCTATTTGCCATGTAGATTATACTCTTATTGTATATAACTACATTAATAAAATATGCTATTAACAGAATAATTAGTCATAAAAGGCAGAGGGCTGTAATGGAAATGTTTATAATTAACTCCCTTATAGGGCCTACTGCGACTATGATTTTATGATTCTTTTCTCATGATGTATAGATTTTACAAATTCAGAACAGCAATAGCATAATAATAATAATAATAATAATAATAATAATAATAATAATAATAATAATAATAATAA